>JAOWBW010001266.1:371325-396362 GCA_026119855.1 Campanula takesimana
GGCTCAACAAGATGTTGGAAGATCAGAACCAACAGTTGAAAGGTCCACATTCAACAAAAGGGGACTAAAACTGGTGCCCGATGGAGAGAATTTCATTTATGTCGAGGATGAGAGGTCAATACCAACTGTCCCCCCAACACCAATGCTACTGCCTTCCCATTCCAAGCTACCGCAATGTTCCACCCCTTCTCTCTACACCCAACAAGGTTTCCTACCATGAGCAAGAACAAGGCTGTCTATGAACCTTCCCCTGAACTGCTTGGCGGGCTACCTCTCCGCTAGCAAACTACCCGCACCCTCGTTGCCTCTGAGTATGGGATGGCCGTGCTACTGCTTCCACTACTCCTCCCGTCATTCTTTCAGAAACTATCCCCGACATCTCCAATCACCCTGTGGTTATGGCCATGCAAGAGCAAAAGTTGATCGAGACCGTGGATAAGCAAAGTGAACCGACTACCAAGTCAATCAACCCTAGCCAAGTAGGGGCTCTCCCCAAGGATTTCAAGATGCCTAAGGTGGCAATGTTTCATGGTGACTCGTGTCCTAAGACTCATTTGGATAGTTATGTGTTAGCCCATGAGGGCTCGTGACTGCACCAACGAACAAATGGCTCGCGTATTTCATAGCACTTTGGATGGTTAGCTCTGCGTTGGTTCTTGGGCTAGAACCAAGCGAGAGGCAAACTTGGGATCAGATCAGCGCCATTTTCTGTGAGAAGTATCAAGCTAACTTGGATTGGCACGTGAATCGAACAGATCTTGAGAAACACTATGCAAAAGCCCGGCGAGGCTATTTATGATTTTTACAAGAGGTGGAACCATAGGTTGTGTGAGGTCCAATACCCACAAAGTGGGCGAAGAACAGAAACAGATTTTCTACAAATGCTTGCTACCGAGATGAAAGCAGCTATAGGTAATGGTTACTCCCTGATTTGCGGAAAATGGTTGACGCCGGGAGTAAGGTACGAAGCAGGGTTCACTGGGATTGTGCCGCCAAAGGAAAGTCCAAAGACCAACAACAACAAATCCTTCCGCTACAAGGCTCCCACTGCGCCTGCGCCTCCTAGGGGTGGAAAGGAGGCCGTCGGCCAAGTGAATTATGGTCCAGAAAGAGGTCCCGTAGATGGCCAAGCCGTAACAAGGAATGGGGCTCCGCCGCAAAGAGAGAGGGGGCACTTTGATGATTTTGGTATGCCCATGGGGAAAGTCTTTGACGTGTTAGTCAAGAGAGGTCTTATCAAGCCTTTAGAGAATTACCAACCCGCCTACCCAAGGACTGATTTGGACGCCTCCAAGTTCTGCAAGTATCACAAGCACATCGGGCACACAACGGATGGTTGTATTCAATTGAAGCGCGTAGTACAAGGGTGATCAATGACAAGAAGATTGAGAAGCCGAAGGGTCCTAATGTGGTGAATAACCCTCTTCCTAACAATGGGGGTGGGGTGAATATGGTGCAAACATGCGAGATTAGTATCCTAGAGTCATGGATGCCCTTGACAAGATAGGGCTCACGATGGTGGATATCTTCATGGCATTGGTGACGCTAGAAATGCTTGAAACCATTAGAAGGACACCTTCCCCGCCTTGGTTGCGATTTGTCAAAGTTTTGCCACTACCACAAGTGCACCGGTCACACTACCGAAGAATGCTTTGAACTCAAGAAGGCCGTGCAAGAGCTCATCCACAAGGGAGTCATCGAAGACCCTAGAGATTATGTAGCTAGCAATGTACTTATGGTAGAACTTAGTGAGATCACTGATCCGGCCGGGCCTGTTGTGGCAGACTGTGATGAGATGGGTTGTATTTCAATGACTAATAATAAAAAATCTTCTTCCTACTTGTTGTCTTTAGAAAAACTAGTGAGTGAAGTCGAATCCCTAGAGGAAGAGAGTCCCAAGCCCTATCAACCTCTTTCTTGGGCGGAAATCTTCGAGGAGGCCGAAAAGACCGAAGTTTCGCTCCCTTGTCATGACTCGCCATTGTCTTTGGAGGAGCTACGTGCAGAAGTTTGTCTCCTTACAAGATCCGGTCAAGTGTACCAATCCGACCCGAGGGGTGCAAAGAAAGTCTTTGGAAAGGAACCGAGCAAGCCGACCTAGACAAAGAAGACCCTATCCTCACTCAACTCAAACAAACCCAAGCCCATATTTCACTATGGTCCCTACTCACCTCCTCCCTAGCCCATCGCCTCAAGCTCGAACAAAACCTCGCCGCCACCATGGTACCATCCACTATTACCCCGGAGGACGTCACCCACATGATTGGTAATATCCACTATGGAAACATCATCACTTTCTCGGAGCTAGACAAGCCAGTGTTTGGAGTTGATCATAATGAGCCTTTATACATCACTGTCGAAGTAAATGGCAAGAAGATTCCCCGTGTATTCATTGACAATGGTTCTGCTATTAATATCCTGCCTTCAAGGATGATGGATGTGGTTGGCGTTCATGGTGTTGATTTACGCCCATCCAAGCAAACCATCAAAGCTTATGACTCTACATGCCGCGCCGTGATAGGCGAAGTCACCTTGCCCATTACCATCGGAACAAAGATCCTGCCGACCGATTTCCACGTCATTGACATCCCGCAACCTTCTCACTCCTCCTCGGCCGGCCATGGTTACATCAGTCGGGCGCTGTCCCATCTTCCCTGCACCAGTGTATGAAGTTTCAATCTGGTAATGAAGTGACCATCATCTACAGTGATCTCGTAACTGCCCAAGGGACGGACACCAAGGGCATTCCTGTCTTACAGATTCAGCATGGTGAAGAGAGCCGACTCTTCAACGGCTTCGAAATAGTGGCTCAAGCACAGATCTGCACCATCGACCTCACCAAAACAACGGATAAAGTGGCACCTGTTGTCAAGATACTGCGTAATATGGGCTTCATATCGGGGCTGGGGCTAGGTAAGAGCTTGCAAGGCCCCACATAATTGGTTAGAGAGATTGATCACGAGAGTGTTCGGTCTTGGATACACCCTTACTCTTGAAGACAAGATGGAGCAACAGAGGATAGAATTGCTTAAAAAGATGAAGCTTCCCTACAAAAAGCCTGAAATGCGGCCATACCGCCTGTCCCTAAATAGCTACTTTGTTAAGGAAGGCGAGGAGTTTTCGTGTTTTGAGTTCGCAGAGCCATGGATTGACCCCACCGGAAAGTTGCAGAAAGGGTTCGAGATTTTCAGAGATGTAGAAATTCGATCGGTCCAACATGAAGCTGACTTACATGGAATATGACAAAGCCATGGCAAAGTTAGAACCATCAGGCATGAGTACTCCACAAGGTTACAGATGATTGGCAGATCAACTAGAAGCCGCAACCCTTGACAAGCCAGCAATAGAAGCCGCAGAAACTCCAAGTTTGACTGAGACGTGGGACGGCCAATATCTGCTTCAACATATGGGTAATCTGGGGCTGCACGAAGACATGGTTGCCGTCATTGAAGATGATTCTGAGGATAAGGTGGACCCAAGGACATTGGTGGCACCCATGGGGGACAAGCTCAAGAATTGGTGCATCATTGGGGACCTATAGCTACTCCGGAATTTATGATGGAAACACTGGGGCTTACTCCTTCTCCTGTCGCCACTCCTGCAGCATCTCCTGTCACTCACCCAAAATCCCCGTCCCCAGAGTCTAGTGTTTTACATTTTGAATTTGAGTCTTCCTCTAAGTCTGACGACCTTACGTCTGAAGACTATGATCTTGTTGCAAACGCTATTTTCCCTTTTGCTATGAATGAAACCCTCGACCTTTCCGAGTATCCCTCCATAGTCACTCTTTTAACTGATAAATTGGCTAATAATCAAACTAATGATATATACTTAGTTAATAATGATTCATTAGAAGAGGCAGACACAGACACATTAAATGATGAATACATTAAAGAGATCTCAGAACAGGTTATTAATCAAAAAGAATCTCGAGCCCAAGCTGCCGATGAGGTGTTAACATGCGTGAATTGGGAACCAAGCCGAGCCTAAGGAAACGCAGATTGGAAGCTTCTTCAGCGGAGCCGAAAGGGAAGCACTGGTTGAGCTACTCAGAGAATATGTGGATGTGTTTTCATGGTCTTATAAGGACATGCCGGGGCTCGACAACTCGATCGTAGAGCACAGAATCCCGACAGCACCAGACGCTAAGCCAGTCAAGCAGAAGCTGCGCCGCATTAAGCCGGAATGGTCTTTGCAAGTGAAGGAAGATATTGAGAAGCTACTCCGTGTGGGTTTCATCAGGGTGATCGAATATCCAACTTGGTTATCAAATCTGGTGACTGTCAAGAAATCCAACGGTAAAGTCAGAGTCTGTGTGGATTTTCGGGATCTCAACAAAGCTACACCAAAGGATGACTTCCCCTTGCCAAATATCGACATGTTGGTGGATGCGACCGCCCACTATGAGGTCAAGTCGTTTGTTGCGGGGTTTGCCGGCTATAACCAGATCGAGACAACCGAGGAGGACCAAGAAGAAACCCCATCCACAACTTCGTGGAGGACCATCAGTCGGCGAGTTCGAGCCGTGTTGAGAATGCAGTCTCCTCGGAACAAAGCCGAAAAGGAAGAACTCGTCAAGTTACTGCAACACCTCAACCATTTTACAACAGTGGGGGAACCGATACTCAGAGAAATAGAAAGGGCCCGCGACCAAGAATGGAGTTCGAGATATGAGTTCGCATTATGCTGCCTCAAGGAGTACCTCGCGAATACCCCAATCCTTCACCCGGCACATGGGAATGAACTTCGGATCCCAACACCAACGACAGAGTTGTGGCCCTCGCGCCAAGAAAAGAAGATCAGCAAAAAACTGCAAAGATTTTCGGAAAAATACCCCCTCTCAGTCCACCGATACACAAGAATGGGGACCCCTTTCGCAATATTGTTCGACCAACTGAAACAAATGGGCAAGATGCAACCTTTAGGGGAACATTCACTACTCTCCGAATTACCACCCCTTCAAACATTTGAACCTACCAAAGGTTGCTCTTACCACCAAGACGAAGGCCACGACACCAACGACTGTGTCGCTCTACAAAGGAGAATCCAAGGCTTGATGGACGCGAACATGGTCACCAGCGTGAGAGGATTTTGGTTCTATAGGGAAGGCGAAAACTTAGAACTCCTCGGTTGCTGCAAAATCGAGCCTTATGTGAAGAACGACTCGGAGGCACCCTCGCACCTGACTGCAGAAACAATGCAAGACATCTTAAGAGAAATAGGGGATTTAAAGCAACGCGTCGACGCAATGACCAAAGTCAGAGACGCGCCACAAGACTAGACAGAAAGACAGATTTGGATGGCAACCCGTTCAAAGAACCAGTCAACATCAGCAAGCTCATACGCTACTATGACTAGACTCCCCTCTCTAAAAAAAAAAAAAAAAAATGTTACTATGCAAAAAGAAGCCCGATAGACTGAAAACCCGCAAAGGGCGGTCTATGCAAAATAAGGGTACGTACAAAGCTCGCTAGATCGAAAACCCGCGAGGGCGGTCTAGGCAAAAGTTAGAGCATCCCCCCTTCTATCTTCCCTTTCTTTAAAATCATTCTAGTCTGACTGGAGTGAACTACGGTGACCTGAGCCCTTAGTCCTATTTGTAAAAGGGGAACGTAGGCAGCCTTTCAAAAGGTGCGGTCTAAAAAACAAATAAACATCCAAATCTTGTTAAGCAATAAAGATAGAAGTTGTATTTTCTGAAAGCAAAAACTTTTATTTCCATAGTCATTGCATGTTAATACTTATTTGATGAGTCTAAGCTTGACATACTTTTTGAATGAATAACCTATTCTGAAATTGAAACTAAAACAAAAGTAAACTAAACTAATGTGTCTGCACGACCATGGAGAGACGCTCGGGATCACTCCTTAGTGCCATTTGTGCCCTCGGTCTCTTTCTTCTTGCTTTGCCCACGGCGAACTTTCTTCTTGCTAGGATTCTCGCAAAATCTTCTTTCAAACTCGCTAACACCTTTAGCCTTTCCATTAGGAGCCTCTTCGCCCTTCCTCTTCTTTGACGCCCCCACTTCTTCTCCGCCTCCGTTAGCCACGCTCTTACCCATCCTCCTCTCATAAGCCTCAGCCTCCTTAATCCTCAAGGAAAAACTTGGAGCACAAGATCCCAAAATAGTGCCCCTTAGGGTCTCTAGAGTCTGCTCCGCATGCCCAAGTCTCCCCATATACCAGTCCAAATACTCGCGTGGCAGGAAGGTGTTGCTAGAGCGTGTGAGGAAGGTCCTACGACTAAATCCAGCCTCGCCCCACATCTGAGAAAGAAGGACTGAGACACTATCATCCAACTGAAGTACCCCAAATGGAAAATCATCTCTCTCCTCGTCCCAACCCTCCGGGATGGTCTGCACCAAACCATACTGATGAAGCACTCTAGAGGGATAGTAAAAGGTAGTCCCAAAAAGGGTCGGAACTTTGATCATGTGAAGTCCCACTTGTTTCTCCCTCACAGAGTGAATGTGCCAATGGGGCACCACCCACTGAATGTCGTCAGTCACCATTTCCGCCAAATACTTTTCCCAACCTTTGAGAGTCATGCCCTCAAACTGCTCCACCATGCCTCTAATGCGGTGCATCCATGGGGCCACCTTCAGAGAAGCCGCCGGTTTATTCACTCGAAGCCTCTCTTGCAACCACATGGTCAAAAGCCTATCACTACCACAAGGCATCCCACCATAAGCCGCGAGATGGGGAATCCCACAGAGCATCTCCCCAAGAATGGCTGGTACGATGTCATAACCTAAACGAGCCGAATTCACCATGCCCAAACACCCCTACTAGCAAATCCAACCTCAGAAGGGAAAAGAATAGAGGCAAACAGACATAGCGCAAGATGGTCCAAGGAACGGTCAGAGGCCACATCCATGTGTATAAAGTGTTGTGGCATCCAAGAAAGGTCGACATAACCGCCCCTGGCATACCTATCAAAATCATCCGCGGACACGCCAAGGTCATCAACTTGTCCCTCAAGCAAACGAAGTCAAAGGGCAAGGCAACTTTACCCTTCCCTTCGTAGCCACACAATGCCACGATGTCCTCATAAGTGGGTGTTATCTCGTTGAATGAAAAGTTGAAGACATGGAGGGTATCATTCCAAAATCTCCCACAGGCTTGCAAGAGGTTGGTATTGGAGTTCATGTGTAAAAGTGACCAAAGACACTTTATCCCATACCGTTCATCAAGTTTCCTACGACTCGAACCAGGAAGTTTGGCAACCCACTTCTCCAAAGAGGTTATAAAGACTTTTTTCTCAAGACTTGTGATCCTAGCCTCTTGATCCATGGCAAAGAGCAAGCAAATTGGCTAAAAGGAACTCAAAAAAACTGCTCAAAAGGTTGCTGTACGTTTTTGTGGCTGCAAAGGGTTCATTAAATAGGGTACGGACTCCCACTCTTGCCAGGAAAAGGAAAAGCAGAGCCGACTACAGACTTGGCCACGCGGCCACTTGTGATATTGGAAGATATGGCCACGCGGCCAACATTGCTCCGTGCCTTGCCATGGCCATGCGGCCAACATTGCTCCGTGCCTTGTCATGGCCAGGCGGCCAACATTGCTCTGGGCCTCACCATGGCCAGGCGGCCAACATCGCTCCATGCAGAAATCTGGTTTGTTTCCTTCCACTCTGTGACGGATCCATGCAACTACGTACCTGCCCCCTTTCCGAGGCTCATGCATTGTATAAAATTAGGAACATTTGTAAATTAACTAGTTTGCACAAGTAGGCTCCCACAATAAATTTGCATTTTAGAAACATGATATACATACATGCATTTTATACATTGGTTCTATACATACATATCCCTCTGCTCTCTGCTAGCTAACAGTGTAGGAAACAAAGACGGACCCCGCCTAATCAGAATCTTCCTCCGTGGTGTCTCCGCGCCGCGCTAAAGCCCGAGAACTACCGGCACCCGAACTCCGTCCCCGGACCGCTCGACCACCAATGTGAGAAGAACCCGCGCCGTTCGGAGACCGCTCACGACGCTGGGGTGACGCAACGTCGTCCCTCTGACAAGTACATGAATGGTACACTTCCCTCAGTAAGCGCATCAACACGTTCTCCCATCGAGCCGAACGGATGTATGCCTCCCGAGTCACCTGAAAGGGAAGCCAAGGCAAATGATTACAATGCAGAAAGAAATAGGTGTGTGCAAACATGACTAATACAAAGCACAAAGCCGTACCCCAGCATCGGGCGGAGGAATGAATGTCTCCTCAACAAGATCGGCATCAGTCGGCTCCAAGCTAAGCTCCACCTCCCGGCCGCCCCTCATCACTCTCACGCTACTCGAGCGAAGGGGCATGTCAACCAAAGGCCGACTCCGACCAACGTACCGGGCCGAGCTCGATCCCTCTCCCGATAGCATCCGAGCCCGAACCTGAGGGCTGATCAGCCGTGTCCGCATGTAGCCGGCATAGTCGTCACTCCCTCTGTAATGCTCTGCCGGAGTGGGAGCCAAGAAAGTCGCCAACCTCGCGGACGGAGCATATCCCGAGGAGGGTCATAAGGAGCCCACGGTAAAGCACCAGCCCTGTGCTGACGAACCACCCTCTCCCCAAGATACATGGCCTCCCCGGTGAGACCCACAAGCAGAACCCTAGAAGCGGTCAAATCCACTACATAAGGACCCACCGAAGCCTCATTGGCCGGGCTCCATGGGTAAAATCTGACCCCGACAGGCTCAGACATCGCGAACACCCTCCTCAGATCAGCAGCATCCACCGTCTTCCTATCCCAGTTTCTGCGGGAAGGAGCCCTGTTGCCCTTGCACCAGTACGACATGATGGGAACAACCTTTTTGGCACTCATCACCAACTGAAAAGGGGCGACACCGAAAATCTCGTACACCCAAGCCTGTGCATACAACGAAAAAAGACATTTCAGACCAAAGGATAGAACAGAAATCTCAACAATGTGAAAAAGAAGGATAGTCAAGAGCGTACCTCAAAGGCGAACTGGAACCCGTCAAAGGCCGACGAGCTAGCCCTCGAGCAATGGTCCAAAGCCCCTTAAAATTTCCATTCTTCACCAAATATTTGCTTAGGATTCGTATGATTGTAGAGACTTCGGCGCCTCTATGACATACCATCCTAGATCAATCGTAATTGGCAGAAGCCTCGGCGTTTCTGTTTGCGAAAGATCCAGCATCTATTATTAAGATTCGTATGATTGTAGAGACTTCGGCGCCTCTATGACATACCATCCTAGATCAATCGTAATTGGCAGAAGCCTCGGCGTTTCTGTTTGCGAAAGATCCAGCATCTATTATTAAGATTCGTATGGTTGTAGAGACTTCGGCGCCTCTATGACATACGCATCCTAGATCGATCGTGGTTGGCAGAAGCCTCGGCGTTTCTGTTCGCGAGGGATCCGACATCTATTACTTTAGCGCGATCGGCAGGAACCCTGGCGATCCTGATTGCGTTTACCATTCCATCTTGGGATTATTTAGACAGCGTAGTCCTTATTTTTCCAAATAACTCATTGCTTACGAATGCTCGTTCTTCATACAAGATAGTATCCGTAGGTTTATTATCCGCAGTAGAAGTCCGATATCTCGTTTTATCCCCAGTAGATCCGAACTACGACCGGCTTGATTCCTCAGAGGATACGTAGGAAACCTGAAAAGGTCCAGCCACCCGACCGACGCGGTCATCTCTCATCCCCAGCAGGTGCATTTTCCCCAGCAGAAGACGTTGCTCCCCATAAGAGGACAAATCATTCCCAATTTCCCCATCAGATTTGAACTACGTTTGTCTTGATTCCCCCGTGGATACGTAGGTCGCCTGCCAAGGTTCAGCCATTCCCTTACCTTTCGTCTGTTTCGAAACTCATGTTCAGACGGATCCTTCTTTTATCGTCGACCCCACATTGCCTTGAAAGAAGCGTCGCCGAGGGGCTACTGTTAGTACCCGACCTGAAAATGAGTTTATTAGGACTTTCCCAAAAATACAAGGACTTTATAGGAATTAGAAACCTTGCAAAGACTTGTCCCGGATTCCCAAAATATCTCATTTATGGCAAAATCTATCAAAATAGGTAACAAATAGTTTCCTTAAAACCATGCAGAAACCCTAGCTTAAGAATCAAGTCAGCTTGCAGACTTGGCCACGCGGCCAACCTTGCTCCGCGTTGATCTTGGCCACGCGGCCACTCTTGTCACCGGCTTCAACAATGGCCAGGCGGCCAACCTTGCGCTGGATGATCTGGACCATCAGATCCTCCCATCAGTTTACTATATAAATCACTCCATGCTATTGGTTTAAGGGTCCGATTTTGAGAGTTCTAAAGTACGAATTTGGAGTTCTTAAACACTATTTTGCTCTCTAATTAGCATTCAAACACTCAAGGAGATCCAAGGTTTATTTCTTGCCAACATAGGTAAGTTTTCTAACTTTTTCTTCATGTTCTTGCATTATTTTTAATGTAGATCTTTTATATTCATGTTCTTGCATGTTTATTCATAGTTTCTTCATGAGCTTTACATGTTCATTCATATGTTCATATATGTTCTTCGCATGTTCTTCGTGTTCATAGATTAAAACCTTATTTATGCTGTATTTAGGGTTGCGATCTTCATAATTACATGTTATTTCATAGCCGATGATGATCGAGGGTTCATCAACCCAAGGATGATCTAGGAACTATTTCTAAATCCTAAACTTTAGGTAATTACTTCCATGATCAATAATCCTCCCATGATGAATGTGATGAATGTTCATTGAGATCTCATTGGTGGCATAGTCATTATTCTAGGATGTGATCATCCTGCATGTTTCTTTCTCCTCCCTCTTCATTATGCATGATCCCTATTCTCTCTCCACATTCTAATTCTCTGCGAACTACGCTGACCTGAGCTTCTCACATTGAGAGGAACGTAGGCAATCTTCGGATCCGGTCTAAATCACTAACACACTACTAACACATTCATCATGATAGAAAGACCGATCAAGTCGGGCAATAGGAGTGATAACGTCCAATATTCTTCTCTTGTTGTAATTTGACCCCCGAACCCACTAAAAGTGCTTTTTTCAATGTTTTGGCTTTAATTAAAACGGCGTGGCGACTCTCATAATTTTAATGTCGTTAAGAATATTCCCTTTGTAAATAAAAATAATCACAAGATACTTCCCATGCGTCGCTTCATCGGAAAGGGGTATTCACAGTGGCGACTCCGCTGGGGACTGCTTTGAAACATTTTCAAACTTAGTGGGTCTAACTTTCGTTCACATCATGATGTTTGCCATGTTCTCACATGCACCTTACACTTTGCCATGTTCTCACATGCACCACACACTTTGCCATGTTTACACATGCACACACCTGCCATGTTTACACATGCACACACCTGCCATGTTTACACATGCACACTTGCCATGTTTTCGCGTGCTCACACTTGCCATGTTTATACATGCATCTCACATACTTGCCATGTTCACACATGCACCCGCGCACCCCGTAATGTTAATACTTGTACTTTGTCGATACTTGTACTTTGTATATACCTTGTACCGTGTACCCTTGTTATCTTTGCTTTAGTATTAGGGTCAAACAAAACTCTGCTATGCTCCCCTGTACATGGCTCTCTCTCCCTCTCTCATGCATTGCATTGCATCATCCTAACATCAAAAGCTTCTCTCTTTTCTCCTTAAAAAGAATTAGTTTCTTGCCACACACTACCACAGTCCGTGTCAGCACTGCACAGGTCCCCATTACCGGAGTATTCGATGTGCAGGAATTTGTGTGCTACTGCCGCACTCTTTTCGAGTCACTCGTCTATTCCACTCACCGTATACGGTGGGAACCTTTTACCTAACCCGTGTCAACCCACACTAGTATAGGTAACACACCTAGGTTTTGACCGGTTGGTTTGGCTAGCTTTTTCTTAATAGTCAATTAACGTGCTGTCTATGTCGAGTCATCCCCAAGTCAATGATGAATCGAGATCTTTGAGAGAAAGTGCACAAAAAAGTGATTTCCCTACAAGGGACGTGCCAAGGTGAGATGAGTGTTTGTTGTTAAGATCTCCGCTCATCGTTTACCTGCGTAGGATGCAACATAGACATCACGTTAAATGCCTTTAAGGAAGGGTTAGTCGTAGGATCCGATGGTTGGTGGAAGCCGCTTGCCCTATAGGACCCTCGCCCAAATTATCCGTTTGGGGGTGTGCAATGCAGGTGAAAAACGAGGGGTCTATAGACGTAGTGATGGCCTCCACTGATCGTAGTCTTCTAACTAGTTGCGAAAAAGGGGTACCCCTTCCAATCAATTAGGATGTAAATGATGTATGTTTTTATAAATTAAAATATACTTTGCATGAGCCTTCCCCCTCTCCTAAAGCTCCATTGCCATTCAATCTTTCAGCAAAGCGAGTTTGGATCCGTTCGGGCGGTCGACTACAACGTGAAGCTTCTACTCCGTCCACGTTATCAGTCTCGTCATCAGCAATGTCAACTCCCGCTTCAGCTTCAGCCTCTGCTCCTCCTGCCAGTACCGCCGAGCTCAACAAGATGTTGGAAGATCAGAACCAACAGTTGAAAGGTCACATTCAACAAAAGGGGACTAAACTGGTGCCCGATGGAGAGAATTTGATTTATGTCGAGGATGAAGAGGTCAATACCAACTGTCCCCCCAACACCAATGCTACTGCCTTCCCATTCCCAAGCTACCGCAATGTTCCACCTCCTTCTCTCTACACCCAACAAGGTTTCACTACCATGAGCAAGAACAAGGCTGTCTATGAACCTTCCCCTGAACTGCTTGGCGGCTACCTCTCCGCTAGCAAACTACCCGCACCCTCGTTGCCTCTGAGTATTGGGATGGCCGCTGCTACTGCTTCCACTACTCCTCCCGTCATTCTGTCAGAAACTATCCCCGACATCTCCAATCACCCTGTGGTTATGGCCATGCAAGAGCAAAAGTTGATCGAGACCGTGGATAAGCAAAGTGCACCGACTACCAAGACAATCAACCCTAGCCAAGTAGGGGCTCTCCCCAAGGATTTCAAGATGCCTAAGGTGGCAATGTTTCATGGTGACTCGTGTCCTAAGACTCATTTGGATAGTTAGTGTTAGCCATGAGGGCTCGTGACTGCACCAACGAACAAATGGCTCGCGTATTCATAGCACTTTGGATGGTATAGCTCTGCGTTGGTTCTTGGGGCTAGAACCAAGCGAGAGGCAAACTTGGGATCAGATCAGCGCCATTTTCTGTGAGAAGTATCAAGCTAACTTGGATTGGCACGTGAATCGAACAGATCTTGAGAACACTATGCAAAAGCCGGCGAGGCTATTTATGATTTTTACAAGAGGTGGAACCATAGGTTGTGTGAGGTCCAATACCCACCAAAGGCGAAGGAACAGAAACAGATTTTCTACAAATGCTTGCTACCGGAGATGAAAGCAGCTATAGGTATGGTTACTTCCCTGATTTGGCGGGAAATGGTTACGCCGGAGTAAAGTACGAAGCAGGGTTCACTGGGATGTGCCGCCAAAGGAAAGTCCAAAGACCAACAACAACAACTCCTTCCGCTACAAGGCTCCCACTGCGCCTGCGCCTCCTAGGGGTGGAAAGGAGGCCGTCGGCCAAGTGAATATGGTCCAGAAAGAGGGTCCCGTTAGATGCCAAGCCGTAACAAGGAATGGGGCTCCGCCGCAAAGAGAGAGGGAGCACTTTGATGATTTTGGTATGCCCATGGGGAAAGTCTTTGACGTGTTAGTCAAGAGAGGTCTTATCAAGCCTTTAGAGAATTAACAACCGCCTACCCAAGGATGATTTGGACGCCTCCAAGTTCTGCAAGTATCACAAGCACATCGGGCACACAACGGATGGTTGTATTCAATTGAAGCGCGTAGTACAAGGGTTGATCAATGACAAGAAGATTGAGAAGCCGAAGGGTCCTAATGTGGTGAATAACCTCTTCCTAACAATGGGGGTGGGGTGAATATGGTGCAAACATGCGAGATTAGTATCCTAGAGCTCATGGATGCCCTTGACAAGATAGGGCTCATGATGGTGGATATCTTCATGGCATTGGTGACGCTAGAAAATGCTTGAACCATTAGAAGGACACCTTCCCCGCCTTGGTTGCTATTTGTCGAAGTTTTGCCACTACCACAAGTGCACCGGTCACACTACGAAGAATGTTTTGAACTCAAGAAGGCCGTGCAAGAGCTCATCCACAAGGAGTCATCGAAGACCCTAGAGATTATGTAGCTAGCAATGTACTTATGGTAGAACTTAGTGAGATCACTGATCCGGCCGGGCCTGTTGTGGCGGACTGTGATGAGATGGGTTGTATTTCAATGACTAATAATAAAAAATCTTCTTCCTACTTGTTGTCTTTAGAAAAACTAGTGAGTGAAGTCGAATCCTAGAGGAAGAGAGTCCCAAGCCCTATCAACCTCTTTCTTGGGCCGAAATCTTCGAGGAGGCCGAACAAGACCGAAGTTTCGCTCCCTGTCATGACTCGCCATTGTCTTTGGAGGAGCTACGTGCAGAAGTTTGTCTCCTTACAAGATCCGGTCAAGTGTACCAATCCGACCCGAGGGTGCAAAGAAAGTCTTTGGAAAGGAAACCGAGCAAGCCGACCTAGACAAAGAAGACCCTATCCTCACTCAACTCAAAACAAACCCAAGCCCATATTTCACTATGGTCCCTACTCACATCCTCCCTAGCCCATCGCCTCATGCTCGAACAAAACCTCGCCGCCACCCATGGTACCATCCACTATTACCCGGAGGACGTCACCCACATGATTGGTAATATCCACTATGGAAACATCATCACTTCTCGGAGCTAGACAAGCCAGTGTTCGGAGTTGATCATAATGAGCCTTTATACATCACTGTCGAAGTAAATGCAAGAAGATTCCCCGTGTATTCATTGACAATGGTTCTGCTATTAATATCCTGCCTTCAAGGATGATGGATGTGGTTGGCGTTCATGTGTTGATTTACGCCCATCCAAGCAAACCATCAAAGCTTATGACTCTACATGCCGCGCCGTGATAGGCGAAGTCACCTTGCCATTACCATCGGAACAAAGATCCTGCCGACCGATTTCCACGTCATTGACATCCCCGCAACCTTCTCACTCCTCTCCTCGGCCGGCCATGGTTACATCAGTCGGGCGCTGTCCCATCTTCCCTGCACCAGTGTATGAAGTTTCAATCTGGTAATGAAGTGACCATCATCTACAGTGATCTCGTAACTGCCCAAGGGACGGACACCAAGGGCATTCCTGTCTTACATATTCAGCATGGGGAAGAGAGCCGACTCTTCAACGGCTTCGAAATAGTGGCTCAAGCACAGATCTGCACCATCGACCTCACCACAAACAAGGATAAAGTGGCACCTGTTGTCAAGATACTGCGTAATATGGGCTTCATATCGGGCTGGGGCTAGGTAAGAGCTTGCAAGGCCCCACATAATTGGTTTAGAGAGATTGATCACCGAGAGTGTTCGGTCTTGGATACACCCTTACTCTTGAAGACAAGATGGAGCAACAGAGGATAGAATGCTTAAAAAGATGAAGCTTCCCTACAAAAAGCCTGAAATGCGGCCATACCGCCTGTCCCTAAATAGCTACATTGTTAAGGAAGCCGAGGAGTTTTCGTGTTTGAGTTCGCAGAGCCATGGATTGACCCCACTGGAAAGTTGCAGAAAGGGTTCGAGATTTCAGAGATGTAGAATTCGATCGGTCCAACATGAAGTTGACTTACATGGAATATGACAAAGCCATGGGCAAAGTTAGAACCATCAGGCATGAGTACTCCACCAAGGTTACAGATGATTTGGCAGATCAACTAGAAGCCGCAACCCTTGACAAGCCAGCAATAGAAGCCGCAGAAACTCCAGTTTGACTGAGACGTGGGACGGCCAATATCTGCTTCAACATATGGGTAATCTGGGGGCTGCACGAAGACATGGTTGCCGTCATTGAAGATGATTCTGAGGATAAGGTGGACCCAAGGACATTGGTGGCACCCATGGGGGACAAGCTCAAGAATTGGTGCATCATTGGGGGACCTATAGCTACTCCGGAATTTATGATGGAAACACTGGGGCTTACTCCCTTTCCTGTCGCCACTCCTGCAGCATCTCCTGTCACTCACCAAAATCCCCGTCCCCAGAGTCTAGTGTTTTACATTTTGAATTTGAGTCTTCCTCTAAGTCTGACGACCTTACGTCTGAAGACTATGATCTTGTTGCAAACGCTATTTTCCCTTTTGCTATGAATGAAACCCTCGACCTTTCCGAGTATCCCTCCATAGTCACTCTTTTAACTGATAAATTGGCTAATAATCAAACTAATGATATACACTTAGTTAATAATGATTCATAAGAAGAGGCAGACACAGACACATTAAATGATGAATACATTAAAGAGATCTCAGAACAGGTTATAAATCAAAAAGAATCTCGAGCCCAAGCTGCCGATGAGGTGTTAACATGCGTGAATTGGGAACCAAAGCCGAGCCTAAGGAAACGCAGATTGGAAGCTTCTTCAGCGGAGCCGAAAGGGAAGCAATGGTTGAGCTACTCAGAGAATATGGTGGATGTGTTTTCATGGTCTTATAAGGACATGCCGGGGCTCGACAACTCGATCGTAGAGCACAGAATCCCGACAGCACCAGACGCTAAGCCAGTCAAGCAGAAGCTGCGCCGCATTAAGCCGGAATGGTCTTTGCAAGTGAAGGAAGATATTGAGAAGCTACTCCGTGGGTTTCATCAGGGTGATCGAATATCCAACTTGGTTATCAAATCTGGTGACTGTCAAGAAATCCAACGGTAAAGTCAGAGTCTGTGTGGATTTTCGGGATCTCAACAAAGCTACACAAAGGATGACTTCCCCTTGCCAAATATCGACATGTTGGTGGATGCGACCGCCCACTATGAGGTCAAGTCGTTTGTTGCGGGGTTTGCCGGCTATAACCAGATCGAGACAACCGAGGAGGACCAAGAAGAAACCCCCTCCACAACTTCGTGGAGGACCATCAGTCGGCGAGTTCGAGCCGTGTTGAGAATGCAGTCTCCTCGAACAAAGCCGAAAAGGAAGAACTCGTCAAGTTACTGCAACACCTCAACCATTTTACAACAGTGGGGGAACCGATACTCAGAGAAATAGAAAGGGCCCGCGACCAAGAATGGAGTTCGAGATATGAGTTCGCATTATGCTGCCTCAAGGAGTACCTCGCGAATACCCCAATCCTGCACCCGGCACATGGGAATAACTTCGGATCCCAACACCAACGACAGAGTTGTGGCCCTCGCGCCAAGAAAAGAAGATCAGCAAAAAACTGCAAAGATTTTCGGAAAAATACCCCCTCTCAGTCCACCGATACACAAGAATGGGGACCCCCTTTCGCAAATTGTTCGACCAACTGAAACAAATGGGCAAGATGCAACCTTTAGGGGAACATTCACTACTCTCCGAATTACCACCCCTTCAAACATTTGAACCTACCAAAGGTTGCTCTTACCACCAAGACGAAGGCCACGACACCAACGACTGTGTCGCTCTACAAAGGAGAATCCAAGGCTTGATGGACGCGAACATGCTCACCAGCGTGAGAGGATTTTGGTTCTATAGGGAAGGCAAAAACTTAGAACTCCTCGGTTGCTGCGAAATCGAGCCTTATGTGAAGAACGACTCGGAGGCACCCTCGCACCTGACTGCAGAAACAATGCAAGACATCTTAAGAGAAATAGGGGATTTAAAGCAACGCGTCGACGCAATGACCAAAGTCAGAGACGCGCCACAAGACTAGACAGAAAGACAGATTTGGATGGCAACCCGTTCAAAGAACCAGTCAACATCAGCAGCTCATACGCTACTATGACTAGACTCCCCTCTCTAAAAAAAAAAAAAAAATGTTTACTATGCAAAAAGAAGCCCGATAGACTGAAAACCCGCAAAGGGCGGTCTATGCAAAATAAGGGTACGTACAAAGCTCGCTAGATCGAAAACCCGCGAGGGCGGTCTAGGCAAAAGTTAGAGCATCCCCCCTTCTATCTTCCCTTTCTTTAAAATCATTCTAGTCTGACTGGAGTGAACTACGGTGACCTGAGCCCCTTAGTCCTATTTGTAAAAGGGGAACGTAGGCAGCCTTTCAAAAGGTGCGGTCTAAAAAACAAATAAAACTCCAAATCTTGTTAAGCAATAAAGATAGAAGTTGTATTTTCTGAAAGCAAAAACTTTTATTTCCATAGTCATTGCATGTTAATACTTATTTGATGAGTCTAAGCTTGACATACTTTTTGAATGAATAACCTATTCTGAAATTGAAACTAAAACAAAAGTAAACTAAACTAATGTGTCTGCACGACCATGGAGAGACGCTCGGGATCACTCCTTAGTGCCATTTGTGCCCTCGGTCTCTTTCTTCTTGCTTTGCCCACGGCGAACTTTCTTCTTGCTAGGATTCTCGCAAAATCTCTTTCAAACTCGCTAACACCTTTAGCCTTTCCATTAGGAGCCTCTTCGCCCTTCCTCTTCTTTGACGCCCCCACTTCTTCTCCGCCTCCGTTAGCCACGCTCTTACCCATCCTCCTCTCATAAGCCTCAGCCTCCTTAATCCTCAAGGAAAAAACTTGGAGCACAAGATCCCAAAATAGTGCCCCTTAGGGTCTCTAGAGTCTGCTCCGCTGCCCAAGTCTCCCCATATACCAGTCCAAATACTCGCGTGGCAGGAAAGTGTTGCTAGAGCGTGTAGAGAAGGTCCTACGACTAAATCCAGCCTCGCCCCACATCTGAGAAAGAAGGACTGAGACACTATCATCCAACTGAAGTACCCCAAATGGAAAATCATCTCTCTCCTCGTCCCAACCCTCCGGGATGGTCTGCACCAAACCATACTGACGAAGCACTCTAGAGGGATAGTAAAAGGTAGTCCCAGAAAGGGTCGGAACTTTGATCATGTGAAGTCCCACTTGTTTCTCCCTCACAGAGTGAATGTGCCAATGGGGCACCACCCACTGAATGTCGTCAGTCACCATTTCCGCCAAATACTTTTCCCAACCTTTGAGAGTCATGCCCTCAAACTGCTCCACCATGCCTCTAATGCGGTGCATCCATGGGGCCACCTTCAGAGAAGCCGCCGGTTTATTCACTCGAAGCCTCTCTTGCAACCACATGGTCAAAAGCCTATCACTACCACAAGGCATCCCACCATAAGCCGCGAGATGGGGAATCCCACAGAGCATCTCCCCAAGAATGGCTGGTACGATGTCATAACCTAAACGAGCCGAATTCACCATGCCCAAACACCCCTTACTAGCAAATCCAACCTCAGAAGGGAAAAGAATAGAGGCAAACAGACATAGCGCAAGATGGTCCAAGGAACGGTCAGAGGCCACATCCATGTGTATAAAGTGTTGTGGCATCCAAGAAAGGTCGACATAACCGCCCCTGGCATACCTATCAAAATCATCCGCAGACACGCCAAAGGTCATCAACTTGTCCCTCAAGCAAACGAAGTCAAAGGGCAAGGCAACTTTACCCTTCCCTTCGTAGCCACACAATGCCACGATGTCCTCATAAGTGTGGTGTTATCTCGTTGAATGAAAAGTTGAAGACATGGAGGGTAATTCCAAAATCTCCCACAGGCTTGCAAGAGGTTGGTATTGGAGTTCATGTGTAAAGTGACCAAAAAGACACTTTATCCCATACCGTTCATCAAGTTTCTACGACTCGAACCAGGAAGTTTGGCAACCCACTTCTCCAAAGAGGTTATAAAGACTTTTTTCTCAAGACTTGTGATCCTAGCCTCTTGATCCATGGCAAAGAGCAAGCAAATTGGCTAAAAGGAACTCAAAAAACTGCTCAAAAGGTTGCTGGTACGTTTTTGTGGCTGCAAAGGGTTCATTAAATAGGGTACGGACTCCCACTCTTGCCAGGAAAAGGAAAAAAGCAGAGCGACTACAGACTTGGCCACGCGGCCACTTGTGATATTGGAAGATATGGCCACGCGGCCAACATTGTCCGTGCCTTGCCATGGCCATGCGGCCAACATTGCTCCGTGCCTTGTCATGGCCAGGCGGCCAACATTGCTCTGGGCCTCACCATGGCCAGGCGGCCAACATCGCTCCATGCAGAAATCTGGTTTGTTTCCTTCCACTCTGTGACGGATCCATGCAAACTACGTACCTGCCCCCTTTCCGAGGCTCATGCATTGTATAAAATTAGGAACATTTGTAAATTAACTAGTTTGCACAAGTAGGCTCCCACAATAAATTTGCATTTTAGAAACATGATATACATACATGCATTTTATACATTGGTTCTATACATACATATCCCTCTGCTCTCTGCTAGCTAACAGTGTAGGAAACAAAGACGGACCCCGCCTAATCAGAATCTTCCTCCGTGGTGTCTCCGCGCCGCGCTAAAGCCCGAGAAACTACCGGCACCCGAACTCCGTCCACGGACCGCTCGACCACCAATGTGAGAAGAACCCGCGCCGTTCGGAGACCGCTCACGACGTGGGGTGACGCAACGTCGTCCCTCTGACAAGTACATGAATGGTACGCTTCCCTCAGTAAGCGCATCAACACGTTCTCCCGTCGAAGCCGAACGGATGTATGCCTCCCGAGTCACCTGAAAGGGAAGCCAAGGCAAATGATTACAATGCAGAAAGAAATAGGTGTGTGCAAACATGACTAATACAAAGCACAAAGCCGTACCCCAGCATCGGGCGGAGGAATGAATGTCTCCTCAACAAGATCGGCATCAGTCGGCTCCAAGCTAAGCTCCACCTCCCGGCCGCCCCTCATCACTCTCACGCTACTCGAGCGAAGGGGCATGTCAACCAAAGGCCGACTCCGACCAACGTACCGGGCCGAGCTCGATCCCTCTCCCGATAGCATCCGAGCCCGAACCTGAGGGCTGATCAGCCGTGTCCGCACGTAGCCGGCATAGTCGTGTCTCCCTCTGTAATGCTCTGCCGGAGTGGGAGCCAAGAAAGTCGCCAACCTCGCGGGACGGAGCATATCCCGAGGAGGGTCATAAGGAGCCCACGGTAAAGCACCAGCCCTGTGCTGACGAACCACCCTCTCCCCAAGATACATGGCCTTCCCGGTGAGACCCACAAGCAGAACCCTAGAAGCGGTCAAACCACTACATAAGGACCCACCGAAGCCTCATTGGCCGGGCTCCATGGGTAAAATCTGACCCCGACAGGCTCAGACATCGCGAACACCCTCCTCAGATCAGCAGCATCCACCGTCTTCCTATCCCGGTTTCTGCGGGAAGGAGCCCTGTTGCCCTTGCACCAGTACGACATGATGGGAACAACCTTGTTGGCACTCATCACCAACTGAAAAGGGGCGACACCGAAAATCTCGTACACCAAGCCTGTGCATACAACGAAAAGACATTTCAGACCAAAGGATAGAACAGAAATCTCAACAATGTGAAAAAGAAGGATAGTCAAGAGCGTACCTCAAAGGCGAACTGGAACCCGTCAAAGGCCGACGAGCTAGCCCTCGAGCAATGGTCCAAAGCCCGGTAAATCTCAGCCAAACCGGCTCCGCCCCAAGAAATCCCACCAACTTGGTCCAAATCCACAAAGCCCTTAGCAGTGAGTACCGGCAGACAGTAGCCCCACTCGAAAATAAGATCTCTGAAAAGCTGTACCATAAGAACAGCCGGACCAAGCAATCCAAATCATACTCCCCCCCTACTAAAGGCCTCAATAGCCACCTCCACCAAGCGATTCACTTTCCCGGCCTCCACTCCATAACCATTGACACCTCCTCCCAGGTCGGTGTCGACTCCCAGCAGAGCCTGTCTATAGTCCCGCCGCTCCGCCAAGCTCTCATCAAAAGGCAAAGGGGTACCAGTAAACCTTAACCCTGTGATGGCCGCAAAATCCGTCGGCGTGATGGTAATCTCTCCCCAACTGAAGTGGAAGGTATGGGTGGTATCCCACCAGAACTCCCGGCACACCTCTATTACCCGCTGCCACCTTCAGGGTAGCCCCAACCATGCGGACACTGTCAAAGAATGGGCCAAAGCCCATAGCCTCGATCCGAGCACGCAAACCGCCCGGGTCCCTCCGGCAGGGATGCCCACAGTTTAACCCACAGTCACTGTGGACCCACGAGCCTTGATCCTCTGCAGGTAACACAGCACAGGTACGTTACCATTCTAGCAATCTACAATTTTAGCAATTTAAATTCTAGCATTCCATTATTCTAGCATTTCATATTATGTGCATAAAACATACAAATGTGTGAGAGGAGAGTAGTGAAAACTCGAAATTACCTCTCGCGTCTCGGAAGCCCCATCGACCAATGACGCTCAGAGTCGATGTAAAAATAGTAATCTTGGTCAAACGTAGACCGCATCAAATTATCGCGATAATTACGAGTCGCGGCCCGTGGTCTCAAACCGCCCCCGTGGAATCAAGGGCGCCGCTTCAAAGCCCGCTCCTGGATCAGCCCCGACATTCCCTGCGCCTGAGCATTACCGTGTGCCCTCTCTTGTTGCTCTTGTTGTGGAATCATATACCCACCATGGCCCGAAAAATCTCTAAATAATGCCTCATTGATCCAATCCGTCATATCTTCAAGAATTATGTGAAATGAAATCTTCGAAATTATCAAAATCCGAGCTTCTCTCTCTAAAAACTCAATTGTCTCTCCCTAACTCGTCAACATGGAGAAGGAAGAAGAAGAAGAAAAGAAGAAAGAGAAGAAGAGGGGAGGTGTCTGGTGATGTGACCAAGGAGTCAGCCCATCGGCAGCCTTGGCCATGCGGCCACCTTCGCCCTTGCAACCCCAGCCGTTAGATCAGCGATCCGCGTGAAGGAGATCTGACCACTCAACGGTCTTGGCCACGCGGCCACTATTGCAAATTCGTGTGTTGGCCACGCGGCCAACCTTGCCCCTTCAGATAAATTCAACTTTTGCCCCTGATCTTTTCCCTATAATTCATTTTAAATGCCTTTAAACACTACTTGACTGATATTCGTTACCTTTGGGTACGGAAAGCCCCTTAAAATTTCCATTCTTCACAAATATTTGCTTAGGATTCGTATGATTGTAGAGACTTCGGCGCCTCTATGACATACCATCCTAGATCAATCGTAATTGCAGAAGCCTCGGCGTTTCTGTTTTGCGAAAGATCCAGCATCTATTATTAAGATTCGTATGATTGTAGAGACTTCGGCGCCTCTATGACATACCATCCTAGATCAATCGTAATTGGCAGAAGCCTCGGCGTTTCTGTTTGCGAAAGATCCAGCATATTATTAAGAGAGTATGGTTGTAGAGACTTCGGCGCCTCTATGAAATACGCATCCTAGATCGATCGTGGTTGGCAGAAGCCTCGGCGTTTCTGTTCGCGAGGGATCCGACATCTATTACTTTAGCGCGATCGGCAGGAACCCTGGCGATCCTGATTGCGTTTACCATTCCATCTTGGGATTATTTAGACAGCGTAGTCCTTATTTTTCCAAATAACTTCATTGCTTACGAATGCTCGTTCTTCATACAAGATAGTATCCGTAGGTTTATTATCCGCAGTAGAAGTCCGATATCTCGTTTTATCCCCAGTAGATCCGAACTACGACCGGCTTGATTCCTCAGAGGATACGTAGGAAACCTGAAAAGGTCCAGCCACCCGACCGACGCGGTCATCTCTCATCCCCAGCAGGTGCATTTTCCCCAGCAGAAGACGTTGCTCCCCATAAGAGGACAAATCATTCCCAATTTCCCCATCAGATTTGAACTACGTTTGTCTTGATTTCACCCGTGGATACGTAGGTCGCCTGCCAAGTTCAGCCATCCCTTACCTTTCGTCTGTTTCGAAACTCATGTTTCAGACGGATCCTTTTTTTATCGTCGACCCCACTTGCCTTGAAAGAAGCGTCGCCGAGGGGCTACTGTTAGTACCCGACCTGAAAATGAGTTTATTAGGACTTTCCCAAAAATACAAGGACTTTATAGGAATTAGAAACCTTGCAAAGACTTGTCCCGGATTCCCAAAATATCTCATTTATGGCAAAATCTATCAAAATAGGTAACAAATAGTTTCCTTAAAACCATGCAGAAACCCCTAGCTTAAGAATCAAGTCAGCTTGCAGACTTGGCCACGCGGCCAACCTTGCTCCGCGTTGATCTTGGCCACGCGGCCACTCTTTGTCACCGGCTTCAACAATGTCCAGGCGGCCAACCTTGCGCTGGATGATCTGGACCATCAGATCCTCCCATCAGTTTATATATAAATCACTCCATGCTATTGGTTTAAGGGTCCGATTTTGAGAGTTCTAAAGTACGAATTTTGGAGTTCTTAAACACTATTTTGCTCTCTAATTAGCATTCAAACACTCAAGGAGATCTAAGGTTTATTTCTTGCCAACATAGGTAAGTTTTCTAACTTTTTCTTCATGTTCTTGCATTTTTTTAATGTAGATCTTTATATTCATGTTCTTGCATGTTTATTCATAGTTTCTTCATGAGCTTTACATGTTCATTCATATGTTCATAATGTTCTTCGCATGTTCTTCGTGTTCATAGATTAAAACCTTATTTATGTTGTATTTAGGGTTGCAATCTTCATAATTACATGTTATTCATAGCCGATGATGATCGCGGGGTCATCAAACCCAAGGATGATCTAGGAACTATTTCTAAATCCTAAACTTTAGGTAATTACTTCCATGATCAATAATCCTCCCATGATGAATGTGATGAATGTTCATTGAGATCTCATTGGTGGCATAGTCATTAATTCTAGGATGTGATCATCCTGCATGTTTCTTTTCCTCCCTCTTCATTATGCATGATCCCTATTCTCTCTCAACATTCTAATTCTCTGCGAACTACGCTGACCTGAGCTTCTCACATTGAGAGGAACGTAGGCAATCTTTGGATCCGGTCTAAATCACTAACACACTACTAACACATTCATCATGATAGAAAGACCGATCAAGTCGGGCAATAGGAGTGATAACGTCCAATATTCTTCTCTTGTTGTAATTTGACCCCCGAACCCACTAAAAGTGCTTTTTTCAATGTTTT
>JAOWBW010001267.1:0-171885 GCA_026119855.1 Campanula takesimana
CATGGGTGCCTGATGATGAGCAACCGCAGTCTATTTCTTTGCATGACCGTGTGGAAAAGGGTTTTAATGGTGAGACGGGAGGTGTATGGGAGAAGGGTATGGAGAGAGTGTTCGTGAAGAATGTACACGGAGTGAGTGTATAGCGGGTATTATATGGATAGGTATATGGAGGGTGTACACAGGGGAAGTGTATATAGAGAGTGTATGGGGGTAGAATGTAGAGAGAAGAGAAAAGTGATTCGTTCATCCCAATTGATCGAAGCATTTGTTATTTTAGATTAACGTTTACTTAATTATGTGGATGGTTTGTGGGTCCATTTACTTTTAATGAGTCGTCATTAATGAGTAAGATTAAGATTAATCATCATATAAAGATCACAGCATCAAGCGAAAATGGGGAATAGACAATTTCATGGAATTGATTTATGCAAGATTATGTCTCAAGTCTAGAGAGAAAAGAAATAAAGACTCTTTTATTATTTGAAAGAAAACGACTAATCCGGGGTGGGACTTTTACTTAAAGAAACAAAAATCGTCCAAGGTGGACTTTTGACTAAGGACACTCTAGAACCTACGAAGACTGAATGACCTTTCTTTTCTTTTATTTAAAGGAGGTAGCCCCAATTTCCTCTTTTGCCCATGCCCATGTATTCCGTTGGCGGGTGATGACTCCGCTGTTAATGAGGCTTTGAATCTTTCTCCTCAATTGGAGGCAATCTTCGGTGTTATGTCCAATGTATGGTGGTATTGGCAGTGTTTGGAGGGATCCAAGCTTGCTTCACCCTACTTGGTTCATAATTGAACAAAGGAGACAACTTGCCGGCTTGAACTAGACTTTTGAAGAGTTTGCCCAAGTCGTCGAATTCGCGCTCGTCCTTCCTTTCACGAAACTGTCTTTGAGGGTAATTTAGTACCGGCACCCTTGTTGATGAGTAGTCATAGGGGGCATCCGACGGGGACAGTCTGTGGGCGGCCCGTACATTTGAGGACGCTACGGGTGTTGAATTGAGCAAGAGGGAGAATTCGATTGAGGTAATCATAAACACCACGAATGTCAGACAATGGCGCCTCTCGATATCTCTTAGGGTCTTATGCATCTCCTTCTGAAAGTGGTTGCTGCTTGCTCGTTGAGAATGGCCTTAAAGTGGATTGCTTGTTATCGAGGATGGCTTCCGAAGTGGGATGCTTGCTTACTGAGAGCATACCGGTGTAGAGGATTGTCTCTGGATCTTGGGTAGCAGCTTCAGTTGCAACTTCGATGTTCCTTGCAGCCGACATGATGCAGAACTCTAGTCATGAAAGAGTTAAGCCTCTTAGTTGAATTAAATTATATTCGTATTTAATGATAAGGCATCGTTATAAAAATCATTTTTGGAAAAGAGTCGGTCTCCACATTTTTGAAATGCATTTGGTAAAAAATTGAAAGTTTGACCGGGCCGAAGTTGCCTACGTTCCCCTTATCATGAGGGAGAGGCCACACAATAAGAGGCTCAGGTCGCCGTAGTTCGAATCAAGTTAGACTTTTAAAAAGAGTGAAGAGATGACCATAGGGGTCAAAAAGAGGAGATGACTCGGTCCTTGGTCAAGCATGGGTGAGGAAGACCTATAGGAGTTGGTTTTGATGAGTCGGGTATGGTTTGACCTAAGGTTTGACCTAAATTTGACCTAAGGTTTGACCTAAGGTTTGAGACTAGAATGCGACAATAATGGTGGTTTGACCTAGATGGGTGTAGGATAGGTCGACCTAATTGAGAAAAGGTTTGGATTGACATGTATGGTGAATGGATCAAGATAGCGGGTTGTAACGGGTTGCCTATGGGATGATCTAACGGGATAGGTATGGTTTGACCTAAGCGGGTCAAAGGTTGACCTAGTCGGGTTGGTGGACTAAGGAAGGTTGGAGATTGACCTAGATGGATCCAAGATAGGTAAGTCGACCTAATGGTCACGGGTTGACCTTGACGGGTCGAAGGCGAAGGGGTAACTTTAACCTAAGACGGACAAGTGACCTAAATGGGGTCAAGGATGGTGTGTGGACCTAAACGGGTTTGACCTAGGTTGGTCTGGACGACGGTGGGTCAAATAATGACCATAGGTGGGTCAAGATGACGGTTTGACCTAAGCGGGTTAGGACCAAAGGTAATTGGGTTCACCTATGGAATCAAAGATTGACCTAAGAGTCGAAGGTGATTGGGTTGACCTAGGAGGTCAAACGTTGACCTAAGAGGTCAACGGGTGATAATGTTGACCGAGGGGTCCAAGGGTAGACCTAAGAGGTCAAAGGTGGATGAGGTTGACCTAAGAGGTCAAGGCGATGAGAATGACCTATGGGGTCAAGGTTGACCTAGGAGATCGAAGGCGATAGGGTTGACCAAGGGGGTCAAGGGTAGACCTAAGAGGTCAAAGGCGGATAAAGTTGACCTATGGGGTCAAAGGTTGACCTAGGAGGCCGAGGGGTGACCTAAGAGGTTGAGGGTGATAAGGTTGACCTAGGAGGTCAAGGGTAGACCTAAGAGGTCAAAGGCGGATAAAGTTGACCTAGGGGGTCAAAGGTAGACCTAAGAGATCAAAGGTTGGTACGGTTGACCTAGGGGGTCAAAGGTTGACTTAAACGGATAAGATTGACCTAGGGGGTCAAAGGTTGGCCTAAGAGGTCAAAGGGTGGTAAGGTTGACCTAGGAGTCAAAGGTTGACCTAGGGGGTCAAAGGTTGGCCTAAGAGGTAAAGGGTGGTAAGGTTGACCTAGGAGGTCAAAGGTTGACCTAGGGGGTCAAAGGTTATTGGGTTGACCTAGGAGGTCAAAGGTTGACTAAGAGGTCAACGGGTGATAATGTTGACCGAGGGGGTCCAAGGTTGACCTAAGAGGTCAAAGGTGATAAGGTTGACCTAGGAGGATGAGATTGACCTAGTGGGTCAAAGGTTGACCTAAGAGGTCAAAGATGATTATGTTGACCTAGGGGGTCAAAGGTTGACCTAAGAGGTCGAAGGCGGATGAGGTTGACCTAGGGGGTCAAGGGTTGACCTAAGAGGTCGGAGGTGATAAGGTTGACCTAGGAGGTCAAGGGTTGACCTAAGAGGTCGGAGGCGGATAAAGTTGACTAGGCGGTCAAGGGTTGACCTAAGAGGTCAAAGGTGGATGAGGTTGACCTAGACGGTCAAGGGTTAACCTAAGAGGTCAAAGGTGGATGAGGTTGACTTAGGAGGTCAAAGGTTGGGAAGGTTGACCTAGGCGGCCGAAGGTTGACCTAGGAGGTCAAAGTAGATCAAGTTGTCCTAAGAGGCCAAAGGATGGTGGGATTTTGACCAAAGCGGGTCGAGATGAAGGGTAGACCCAAATGGGTCGCAATGATGGGTAGGTAACCTAGATAGGCCAAGATGAGGAATTTTGATAGATGGCCCAAGGGGTGAGCGATGGACCTTGGAGGTCGCCTAGATGCAATGCACATTTTATTTAACGAAAAAGTTTTGCATTTATTTACATCCTAATTGGTTGGACCAAGAAGTGTCCTAATCTCTATGTGTGGGTTGACACGGGTAAGGTAAAAGGTTCCCACCGCTCGCGGAACGTACACGGTGAGTGGAGTAGACGAGTGACTCGAAAAGAGGGCGACAGTAGCGCACCAAATTCCTGCACATCGAATACTCCGGGTAATGGGGACCTGTGCAGTGCTGACACGGACTAGTGGTAGTGTGTGGTAAAAACTAATTCTTTTTTAGGGAGAAAAGAGAGAAGTTTTTAATGTTAGGATGATGCAAATGCAATGCATGAGAGAGAGAGAGCGAGAGAGAGAGAATAATGTACAAGGGAGCAAAGCAGAGTTTTGTTTGGACCCTAATACTAAGGCGAAAATAACAAAGGTACAAGGATACAAGGTACAAGGTACGAGTATTAACATGGCGGAGTGCGCGGGTGTATGTGTAAACAATGGCTTAACTGTAGGGGGCACGTGAAAACATGGCAAGTGTGCATGTGTAAACATGGCAGGTGTGTGCATGTGTAAACATGGCAGGTGTGTGCATGTGTAAACATGGCAAGTGTGTGCATGTGTAAACATGGAAAGTGTGTGTAGGGTGCATGTGTAAACATGGCAGGTGTGTGCATGTGTAAACATGGCAAGTGTGTGCATGTGTAAATATGGCAAGTGTGTGTAGGGTGCATGTGTAAACATGGCAGGTGTGTGTAGGGTGCATGTGTATACATGGCAGGTGTGTGTAGGGTGCATGTGTAAACATGGAAAGTGTGTGCATGTGTAAACATGGCAGGTGTGTGCATGTGTAAACATGGCAGGTGTGTGCATGTGTAAACATGGCAAGCATCATGATGTGACGAAAGTTAGACCCACTAAGTTTGAAAAAGTTTCAAAGCAGTCCCCAGCAGAGTCGCCACTGTGAATACGTGTGTTTGAAATTGAGAATATTCATAGTAACATAAAATTATGAGAGTCGCCACGCCGTTTTAGTTATAGCCAAAACATTGAGAAAAAGCATGTTTAATGGGTTCGGGGGTCAAATTACAACAAGAGAAGAATATTGGACGTTATCACTCATTGCCCGAATGATCGGTCTTTCTATCATGATGAATGTTGTTAGTAGTGTGTTAGTGTTTGAGACGGATCCGAAGATTGCCTACGTTCCTCTCAATGTGAGAAGCTCAGGTAAGCGTAGTTCGCAGAGAATTAGAATAGGCAGAAGAATCGGGATCATGCATAATGAAGGGGGAATTACCTAAAGATTAGGGTTTAGAAGTAGTTCCTAGATCATCCTCGGGTTGATGAACCCTCGATCATCATCGGCTATGAAATAACATGTAATTATGAAGATCGCAACCCTAAATATAGCATAAATAAGGTTTTAATCTATGAACACGAAGAACATGCGAAGAACATATTATGAACATATGAATGATCATGCAAAGAATATGAAGAAACTATGAATAAACATGTACGAACATGAATATAAAAGATCTACATTAAAAATATGCAAGAACATGAAGAAAAAGTTAGAAAACTTACCTATGTTGGCAAGAAATAAACCTTGGATCTTCTTGAGTGTTTGAATGCTAATTAGAGAGCAAAATTGTGTTTAAGAACTCTCAAATTCGTACTTAGAGCTCTCAAAATCGGACCCCCTTATTATGAGGCAAGGGAGGTCTTTAAATAGGAAACTGATGAAGAGATCTGACGGTCCAGATCATCCGGGGCGGATGTGGCCGCGTGGCCAATATTGAGGGCGGCGGCGAAAGTGGCCGCGTGGCCAATATTGAGGGCGGCGGCGAAAGTGGCCGCGTGGCCATCGTTGCGCGCTGACTTGAAATTCAAGCTAGGGTTTTACTGTTCATACAAGGCAACCCTAAATGTCCATATTTAATGTTTTCTAGAACATTGAGCTATTTTTGGGAATCCGAGACAAGTCTTTGCAAGGTTTCTAATTCCTATAAAGTCCTTGTATATTTGGGAAAGCCCTAATAAACTCATTTTCAGATCGGGTACTAACACGATTCCACTATTTTCTAGAAACCCCAAAAAGGACTATGTCCTTCCGACTTTGTAAATAATAATAAAAAAAGGAGTCATTTTCCTTATGTGTTTTGAGTCTTTTCTCTTGTTCGTGGGTTAAATCATTGGATTCAAAAGGTATTTTTGGGACCACCTTAAGATCAACCATGTTCTCTCCATAGGTCCAATGGCTTCAAGCGGCAACAACAACAACAAGGTGAGAATACTTCCGTGTCCAACGAAAGGCTCTTCAACATAATAAGAGCCATGGGGGAACAAATGGATAGACTTGTCGAGGATGCCCGCCACAAGGATGATTTGTGGCAAGCCCGTCTTGATCTCGAGAGGAGAATTCATAAGAAGAAGTGTCTGAACTTAAGGCCCGTTTACGAGAGTTCACCGACAACAAGGCAAAGGTCAACGATAAGGCATGTTCAAGTGGCTCACCTCTTAAGAGTCACAAAGGCTTTACCAACGACCGTGTTTACACTCCCCTCCAAGGTATGACCGTCACCAAGGCCTATGAAGATCTCAAAGCAAAGGGACAAATTTCTCCTCTCTAAGGGTACAAGCAACCACAACCATTACTTCGCAACCATGCCCACCACAAGTGGTGTGACTATCACCTATGCAGCGGTCATCTCACCGAGGATTGCTTCTCCATCCGCAACATCATCCAAGACTGATTGACAATGTGAATTTACCGTGGGTGAAGAACAACAGTTAAAGAGTGAGAGCATGCAAGAAATCATCAAGGAAGGGGCTCAGATTTGAAATGGGCTTCAACAAGGGATCATGTCACAAGGCCGACGACAACAATCTCCGTTTCTCTTTCTCTACCTAGTAGTAGGAATAAAAAAAAAGAGTCAAAAGTCCTCTTAAGTGTGCGTTAATGTTTTCTCTCGTCCTATGTTAAATGTTCGAGTCCATTGAGTCATCAAATAAAAAGTCGTTCTAGTCCTCATACACTCTTCCAAGTTGTTCAATTTAATTCTTGGCAAAATGATGAAAAGATGTCTAAACACGTTTTAGAACGAAGGCTATCACTTGAACGCCTAGAGGCTAAACATCGACGACGACATCAACGATTAAGACATGGCCAAGACATCAAGGAGCAACAACCACGGAGAAATCAAGCAAAATTTTAAAAGGGGGATTAAAAAAAAAAAAAAAAAAGCTCGCTAGGTTTAAATCCTCAAATCAACCTAGGCGAGCACAAAAAAAATAAATCCCCCTCAATCAAAGAAGTACAAGATCAACATCATTCCACCGATGAAGGACGAAGCAACAACCATCTCGATGAATGGAGCATCCACAAGAACTACGGTGACCTGAGCCTCTTCACCGGAGGAACGTAGGCAACCTTCGGGTCCGGTCTCACGCAATAAAGAAGATATGTTTAGCCCTAGCGCGTTATGGTGGTCGGCCTTCATCTCGAACTTGTCAAGACATCTTTGTACGATTCATTTACCAATGAATTAATCACCAAAAGATTGAACAACTTTCTTAGATTTGGAATCGCTATCCGTTCCTTATCGAGTCTAGGGATTTCTCTTCTTTTTGCGATACTCCCAGTTTCTTGCAATCAAACTGGGGCTTTCTTTCTCTTCTCTCTTAATGACTTACTTGCCTTCGTGAGTCATTCAAAAAATATACATACATGAAGTCAATACTAGGGACACTCCCTAGTCGAGTCAATGTCACTCATCTTTAGTGACAAGAGGTCTTCACCGCAAAATCACGTCTCTTATCCTCCGCTAGAGTCAATGCACACTTCCTCATTAATCGAGTCAAAATGAAGACACAAAAGAGATGCCCACTAGATTGAAAACCCGAAAGGGCGGTCTAGGCAAAAAACAGGGTGCGTTATAAAAAAATGAGAGAGTGAGAGAGAGAAGGGAAAGAGAAATGGAGATCTCCGTCCTCTAAGGAAGACAACTGCACAAGTTCTACATTGGGTCTCCTCAGCAAGTCAATCCCACGAGCCAACTTTGGAATTGCAAAAGGTTTGACGAGATATGGCACCATCAAAGGTCATTTTGGGTTATTGAAAGATTGTTCTTGCAATGTGCATCTTTGGGCTCATGAGAAAGAAAGCCCGTGGTAACCAAGATCCGTCGAGAACGAGCCTATCATTGAAGGGGTACAAGGTTGCACTAAAAATCCCCAGCTAGTAAGTTGGTTTGGGCAGCGAGCAACAACATGTAATTCAAGCTTCTACAAGCATGTCCCTCTAAAGTATGCCGAAAGACTCCCGAGAATGGAGTAGCTCTTGCCATGTCCCCTTGTGTTTGTTCCCCCACACGAGGACGAGTCTCTTTTTTTGCTCAACAAGTGATGACGCCCTAGGGGCTATGTGACTCGAGAAAGAAAACTTCTCTGCTTCATTTGACAGTTAATGAGCCCTAGGGCTACGCTCAAGAAAGATGTGTGAGACTATCCTCAAAGTCTCTCAAAAGGAATGTCGAGAAGAACCTTCTTGTCATGTATGCTCATACTTGTTCCCCCGATCAAGGATAGGCCCTTCTCGTTCCACTCCTAATCAATGGTGCCACTCTAGGGGGTACGACCAAGTTTTAAAGGCTCCCTCGGCAAGAAGAAATTCACTTCAGTGTCCCCGACGGAGTCATGTGCAACATTGGAAGCTTCCTCAATTTGGCACCGAAGGTCTCAAGGGGCTTCTCAATCTACAATCTTTTGGGCTACGGAATTACAGTGATACAAGCAAAGGGCAATATTGGGGCTTCGCAACCGACAGTATTTTGGGACAACAATGCTCAAGCAATGCAATGTGGAGAAGTCTTATATGAAAGAGATCATGCTTTAAGGGTCTCCCAACACCTCAAGTCAAAGGTCTCTTGGTTTTAAATGAGGGCTCCGATGTTATGAATGAATTTGATGATTTTTGTTAGAACTTATAACGAGATTATGAGGGAAGTCTTAGAGAATAGGAAGAAGAAGCTCCAAGGGTCCGTGAATGTGCTCACCTGCAGTGGCCGGGTAATAGCGAGTGCCTCGGTTCCCACGAATACAACAACCAACACTTCTTCTCAAGATCAAAAGCACAAGATGCACCTGAAGACCCTTTATTGACACAACTCAAGAAGACGCAAGCCAACATATCCATCTGGGACCTTATTGCATCATCAAAGAAGCACCGAGACCTCATTATCAAAAACTTGGATGACACATCAGTCTCTCCCGACACAACTCCCGAAGACCTCACAGCAATGATAGGTCACATTCACTTCGGCAATGTCATCACTTTTGCCGACATGGACGTCCCGCCATTTTGGTCTGATCACAATGAAGCCATCTACCTCAAAGTAAAGGCAAGGGGGAGACCCATTTCAAGAGTATTAGTAGACGGTGGTTCCGCACTCAACTTAACGCCTAGCCGACTCATGGGCATACTGGGGCTCAAAAGCTCCGATTTACAACCTTCTACCCAAGTTATTAGAGGGTACGATAGCACTGCCCGTACAGTCATGGGAATGCTAGAAGTTGATATCGAATTTGGAAGCATGATCATATCCGTCCCATTTCAAGTACTTGATGTCCCGTCTTCGTTCAACTTAGTTTTGGGCCGACCATGGATACACAGTTCCAATGCCGTCCCGTCGACTCTCCATCAGTGTGTCAAGATCAGAAATGGGGATGAGATAGTCACTGTCATGGCCGAGAATGTCACCATCCACAGAAATGGGGGACAACCCGTCCACCAAGTTCAACACGGGATAGATGATTCCACTCTCTCCGGTATCAACGCCATCGACAAAGAAGGGGGAAGTGGGCAATGGACCCTCGGCAATCCTAAAATCCTCCGCATGATGAGGAACATGAATCACTTTCCCGGTCTAGGCCTAGGGAAGCATCAACAAGGAACATTGCACCCCGTAGAGATTCCTTTTGTCAGAAACAAGTTTGGTTTGGGATACGAGCCTACTGAAGATGACTTAAAATACGAGCAAGCGGTCAAGAATCAAAAGACCCGAGCTCGCAAAGAAGGTCGAAATATGAAATCCCCAACTTGAGGCCTTACCGCAACACACTGAACGGTTATTTTGTTCGCCAAGAGGAAGATGTTCCGTACATGATCTTTCCTGAGCCATGGGTTAACAACAAGGGCGTCAGAAATCCCGGTCTCGAGATCTTCACTGATTGTGAAATTCTGACACAAGAAAGGGAGCCTACTCCAATGTCACCCCGAGAGTGGTGGGGCAAGAAAGTGACTATAGAGTCCGAAGTAGAGATTACCGTGGGGGAAGGACTGACCGATCTAGCCTCCATGTTCGAAGAATTTGCCATCATGGACGATTATCAAGTCAACGCCATCTCCGAACACAGAAATGGAGAGTCCGTCTATCAGCCAGATCCAGCCAAGCTCCGAGCCAATCAACAACTGGTACTCTACGAAGGGGCCCATGGTATTCAAGGATTTTTTAGTCTGAGAAATGGGTTGCATACCCCGCACAACAACAAAGGAAGAGCGGCTCACACTTGCTTTCGAGTCCGAGAGTGTTTCTAATACCCTCACCCAAGAGGATATGGAGGCCATAGCCGAGCGTGTGTTTCCTTTCTTTGCTAATGAAAAATTCGGTATTTCTGAGTACCCCGAGATTGTAAACATCATAAATGATGAATTAACTAATAACGAACTTAATGAACAAGTTAATAACGATTCAAATTATGATGAATTAGACCACGAAAATATAACATACCTAAATGAACTAGCTCAACAGGTACGTTGTCATGGTGAAAATGGTCCAGGGCTGATGAGGAATTGCATGTTGTTAATCTGGGTACCGACGAAGAGCCGAAAGAAACGAAGATAGGAAGCTTCTTCAAGGGGGAAGACAGAGACAGATTGACTGCACTGCTCAAAGAATTTATGGATGTATTCGCATGGTCGTTCAAAGACATGCCGGGTTTGGACAGAAAGGTCGTAGAGCACAGAATTCCGATCAGAGAGGACGCCAAGCCAGTAAAGCAGAAGCTCAGAAAGATCAAACCAGAATGGTCCCTACAAGTCAAAGAAGAGATTGAAAAGCTCCTCAGTGTGGGTTTCATCAAAGTCATTGAGTATCCAACTTGGCTAGCCAACATTGTGATAGTCAGAAAGGCAAACGGCAAGGTTTGAGTTTGTGTGGACTTCCGGGATTTGAACAAAGCTTCCCCGAAAGATGATTTTCCGCTACCAAACATCGATATGCTTGTCGATTCGACTACCAACTATGAAGTCCGCTCATTTGTGGACGGTTTTGCCGGTTACAATCAGATTCTCATGTCCAAGGAGGACCAACACAAGACAGATTTCACAACACCGTGGGGCACTTTATGCTACACAGTCATGCCGTTCGGGTTAAGGAACGCTGGGGCTACCTACCAAAGGGCTGTTACGGATCTATTCCATGACATGATTCATAAATAGACCGAGGTCTATGTAGACGACATGATCATCCATTCAAAGGGAACCAACGGTCAACATTTGATCGATATTCGTAAGTTCTTTGAACGACTCCGACAATATGAGACTCAATCCCGCAAAGTGCACTTTTGGGGTCATCAGAGGAAAGGTTCTCGGTTACATGGTCACTGAGAGAGGAATTGAAGCCAATCCTTCCAAGATCAAGGCAATCATTGACATTCCTCCCCCAAAGACGCAGAAAGAAATCAAGGGTTTCATGGGCAGGCTTCAATACATCAGTCGGTTTGTGCACCAACTCACTTCCATGTGTGAGCCGATCTTCAAGCTACTCAAGAAGAATGTGGCTCTAGAATGGACCGATGCTTGCCAAGAAGCCTTTGACCAAGTGAAGCATTATTTGACATGCCCTCCAATTTTGGTTCCACCGCACAAGGAGAAGCCCCTCTTGCTCTATCTCACTGTCAATGATGAAGCCCTAAGGGCTATGTTAGCACAAGAACAACGAGACTCCACAAAAGAGAATGCTATCTACTTTGTCAGCCGCCGGTTTCAAGGAGCTGAGAAGCACTACTCTGTCTTAGAGAAGTCTTGTGCGGCATTGGTTTGGGTTACTCAAAAGCTAAAGCATTACATGGAGGCCTTCCCAATCAAGTTGGTAGCAAAAGTGGACCCGCTCCGTTACATCTTCGAGAAGCCCTTCATGTTAACAAGAATAGCCAAACGGTACTTCATGCTCGCCGGCTACGATATCACTTACGTCACACTCAAATCCATCAGGGGGAAAGTGCTCAGTGATCAGCTTGCTGAATTTCCGTATGACGAAGTGAAGGGGGAAGATGTACAGTTCCCCGACGAGCATTTAATTTGCGCTACAACAGAGGAAAATAAGTGGCAACTTTTTTTCGATGGCGCGGCCAATAAGCATGGATATGGCATAGGGATGTTACTTGTCGATCCAAAGGACATCTATACTCCAATTGCTATCCGCCTCAAATTTGAGGCCACCAACAACATCGCCGAGTACGAAGCATGCATAGCAAGGCTCGAAGCCCCTCGAGAGAAATGTCAGGAGCTTAGAGGTATTTGACGATTCCTTACTCATCATCAATCAGACATCTGGAAAATGGAAGATTCAAGACTCAACTCTACAACGGTATAGTCAACATCTCGAGGAGTTGGTTGAACAGTTTCAAGAAATCACCTTCAACTACCTGCCAAGGGACAAGAACCGTTTCGCTGATGCATTAGCCACCATCGCTTCGCTGGTCGAAATGCCCGAGGGAAAAAATGGTGAAGCCCTTTAAAATTTCCCGAAGGAATAATCCGGCATACTGCATGAGTATCGAGATCAATGAGGTCTAGGCAAACTCCCTGTGGTATTCAGATATCATGAATTTTCTCAAGAATGGCACTTATCCCGAGAATAGCAATAAGAAGTCTCAGATAGCGCTGCAAAGGCTAGCCTCTCGATATGTACTAATTGGAGACCGAGTCTACAAAAGGCACCATGAAGGGATCAATCTCCTATGCGCAAGTGAGACTGAAGCTCAAGAAATAATGCATGAGATCCACGAGGGTGAATGTGGGCCCCACATGAACGGGTTTATATTGACCAAGAAGATACTCCGCATGGGTTATTATTGGAGTACCATGGAAAGAGACTGCATCGAGAAAGTCAAATGGTGCGCCAAATGCCAATTCCATGCCAACCTACAGCACGCTACACCCTCACAACTTTACAACATGACCACGCCATGGCCTTTCTCTTATTGAGGCATAGACATCATCGGCAAAGTTCACCCAACTGGCAGCAACGGACAATCTTTCGTCCTAGTAGCTGTGGACTATTTTACAAAATGGGTCGAAGCGCAGGCTTACCGGGTTCTCAACGCCAAAAAAGTGGCCGAATTTGTGAAGACCCACATCATGTGCCGGTACGGCGTTCCTCATGAAATCATCTCATACAACGGTTCTCACTTTGAGAAAAAGATGGACGCGCTCCTGGTAGAATACAAGATTACTAAGCACAAGTCATCTCCATACCGCCCTCAAGCAAACGGCGCGGTCGAAGCAGCTAATAAGACAATCGAGACCATTGTGAAGAAAATGGCCTCCACTGGAAAGGATTGGCCCGAAAAGCTACCTTTAGCATTGTGGGGCTACCGCACGTCAATACGGACATCAACTGGAGAAACTCCTTATGCACTGGTTTATGGTTCCGAAGCTGTACTCCCAATAGAGCTCGAAGTCCCATCCCTACGGGTCCTCCTCGAGAACCAAGTCAATGAAATCGATTGGATGCAAATTCGATATGAACAACTAGCTCTACTCGATGAGAAATGGCTAAGGGCACTCGAACGTACGAGAGCCTATCAACAAAGAATGGCAAGGGCTTTCAACAAAAATGTGAAGCCTCGAAACATCAATGTGGGAGATTTGGTCCTAAGACAACATCCTCCTAATGCCATGAACCCCCTTGGAAAATGGGGACCCCGATGGATCGGTCCGTACGTGGTCAAGAAGAAACTAAGCGGCAGTGCAGTCCGACTCGTGGATTTAGATGGAGATCAGCTGCCGAAGGAAGTCAACCTCGACAAGATGAAGAGATTCTACGCTTAATAAACGAAGACCATTAAAAAAAAAAGAGCTCGCTAGGTTGAAAACCCGCAAGGGCGGCCTAGGCAAAAATTAGAGCACGTGCAAAAGAGAAGCCTGCTAGATTGAAAACCCGAAAGGGCGGTCTAGGCAAAAAACTGGGTGCACAAAAAAAAAAAAAAGGTCTTCGTTTGTTCGAACTACAGAGACCTGAGCCTCTACACTGGAGGAACGTAGGCAACCCTCGGTGCGGTCTAAATCATAACAAATACCCCAAATCATTTCAAATTAACGAGATGCAATTTTTATTCATTCACTGAATTATTTTGATCAATACAATGAAAATGTTGAGCTATTAAAAGACATAAAACATTAAATCCTAAACAAGTGGTCTATTTTACTTGCAATATCTTGGGGTACTAGGAAAAATCTAATTTTCTCTTGGCCTTCGAAGGGCCACCCGAACAACCATCAATCCTACTCTTCTTGGGAGGTCTAGGAACACTGATACGGACTGAAACCTTCTGCGCAACAGAACGCCTCCGAGCATAAAAATCATTCAAAGGGGTACCGAAAGGGTCAGTCAGAATATTGTTCACATCAGCAGCAGCTTCCTTGTATCTCAAAGTACTGCTAGGCTCAAAATCTTTCCCTAACAATTCAGCCCGAAGAGCATCTATCCAAGTAATACCGTGGTAAACGGTACCAAACAAATGATCCAAGTAAATCTCGGGAAGAAAGATACTACCCCGATGCAGAGGGACGGAAGCCCACCGATGACGGTCATCTCCCCAAGCTGACTGGAGTTCACTGGAGAAGTCCGGACCCATGTAAGAAACTGGACGAAGCATCCCATTCCTCGGAAAAGGAATTATCTGTTGACGGCCAAACTGCCTCAGAACCCGTTGTGGTTGGTAAAACGGAGAATCTCTCAACCCGGGTAAAACCACATGCTGAAAACCGAAGGTCCATTCCACAAAAGGGCGAAGACCCCAAGAAGAAGGGAACCACTCAATGTCATCTGTAAGACGAGAAGCAAAAAATTTCTTCCAACCCTCTTTGGTCAGGTTTCGAATGAACAGTCGTCTTCTATGAACAGCAAAAGGAGAAAGGTCACCATCCGACGCATAAAGCCTGAAATGCTCTCGAAGCCATATGGTCAAAAGCAAGGGGCTTCCTCGTCGCATCCCGCCCGTACGATGCAATTCGTCCAGACCATGCAAAGTTTCCCCCACTATAAGAGGGATTATACCGAATTGTTGCTCCTTCGCCTGTAACGCAATCTCAGCCAACTGCGCATCTACAGTACCCAGAGGAGCGACAAATAGAACCTCGCTGAAAAGGCAGACAACCATGGCATTTCTCTTAAAAGACTGAACCGCGACATCTTCCGAATGCAAGCTGAAAAACATCGGAAGCTCAGTTATGTCAACAACGGTCCCGTGCATCATCTTCTTCACCTCTCCAACAGCGAGATTCAGAAGGTCAACCCAAGAGTCAACAACACCGCGGTGATACTTAGGGACGACAATCTGACCAGCCAATGGCATACCAAGAATGGCCCCAAAATCATCGACAGTCGGCACCATTTCATTAGCCGAAAAGTTGAAAGTATGGCTATCAAAATCCCAAAAGGCTGCAGTGGCCTTCAATAAATCCCAATCCGGCTTCAATGTCCGCAAAGTAAAAAGAATTCGAAACCCGAAATCTTTGATAAAAGCATTTTTGGGATGAGTCTTGAAAGAATACACGAAGGTCGACAAATCCTTCTCGTAATTACTAGCAACCTCGGCATCAAGACTAAAAAAGGTTAAAGGCCATGGGAAAGAAGATTACAAGCAAAATTGAGCAATGAAATGTTGTTCAAAAAATGGCAAAAGAGAGCTGTTAGAATCAAATTGTCGACCAGAAGCTGATATTATAGCTGTTGGGGGATCTTTTGGCCAGCAATGTCAGGCCCCGAATTTGCCTCCCAGAGGCGCGCCCCCCCGACACTGGTATGAGCGGCGTACGCGTCCCATCGCCAAGAGAGGAAGCGCCCGCGTCCCAGGTCAGAAGTGCTTCAGAAACGGCCCTTGTCAGTTCAAAAGGCAACCCAGGCACTTCAAAATGCCTTCAACCTGCAACAAGTTCAAAATACCAACAGCAAGGCAACACTCAAACATCTCCGCCCTTGAACACCCAGTTGGGCACACGCTGATTTGGTCCGCCCTTAAGGCATGTCTAAAATTGAAAGTAGGATAGGAATTCTCACTAAAAAAAAAGTTAGGGAGTCCTTCTTTAATTCTCAAAGATCAGTTTTTACAATTCATCCCCAGCAGAAAGCACTCCGCAGTCAACTGTGCCCGCACCCCACCAAAAGTCAAAGTCAAACAGTCAACATTAAAATGCGACTCACGGCAACAACGTGGTCCTGGGTGAGTCACAAAATCACCACCTCCTCATCAAGCAAAATCTACATCCTTTCCAGCAGACGGTCCTCTGGGTCCTGCATTTGAGCAGATGGTCCCTCGGTACCCGCTATTCCAGCAGACGGTCCTCTGGGTCCCGCATTCAAGCAGACGGTCCCTCGGTACCCGCTATTCAAGAAGACGATCCTCTGGGTCCCACATTCAAGCAAACGGTCCTCCGGGACCCGCATTCAAGCAAACGGTCCCTCGGTACCCGCTATTCGAGCAGACGGTCCTCCGGGTCCCGCATTCAAGCAAACGGTCCTCTGGATCCCGCTTCCAGCAAACGGATCTCACCACCAGCAAACATGTCCCACTTCCATAAAACGGACCCCCAGGTCCCGCTGTCGGCCACGGTGGACCGCTTCATGCCACCGAACCTTTATTATCAACCAAGCCGCTCACACAGGGAGCGCACCTCTATCCATTGGAATTTCAAATTACTGCTTTTATCAAGTCTTTTCTTTTCTTGGTGATGTCCTAGGCGGATGTCTTTCTTTCGTCGGCGCGTTTGCTTTTCAATCCACGCCGCCGAGGGGCTCTGTAGACACCCCACCTTGGACCGCTCACCCCAATTGCACACTTGATTTTGTGTTTCTCCCTCTTTTAAGTGTTTTCTGTTAGTTTCTATTACTTTGGTTAAGTTCTAGACGGGCTCCGTTAAGTCCAGGGACTAAACTGAATAACAGTTCTAACTTTCTAGTCTATTATGTCAAAATTTGCCTCTCAGAGTCGCGCGCCTCTGCCCCTTGAGGCCAGACGCGCGCGCCTTCCGCCGCCTAGGTAGGATGCGCGCGCTTCTGGGGTGTGTCAGTTACAGATTCTGCCCAAGAATCTCTCCCTTGCTTATTATACATGATTTTGCACGGGAAAGATTTCTTGGAGACTCCGTTTGGCTAAAAAAAAACACACATTTTCAACTATAAAAACCCCTCAAATCCATCATTGGAGGGGACCTTGAACCTTGAATTCCAGGATCTTTCATTAAGCTTTGGCATCACATTCTTTCACAAGTATTCTATACTTTCTCAAAAAGTTGTCTTTGAAGATTACTATAGGTACAATTCTCTTTTACTTTATGCCTTAATATTCTTCTTCTTCTTCTTCTTCTTCTTCTTCTTTTTTCAATCAATGTGCAATCACCCAAAACCACTTGGGACATGACACCAATGGCTCTTTCATTACATTGAATTGGCCTAGGAGTTATCTCCCTACATTATAAACAATAAAACCCATTTTATCATTATTCAAATAGGAAGAACACATTTATCTTTAAAGTGGATTATGGACAAACAAGACCGACATTGCTCGGGCGAAATGGGTGTTTAAGTACTTCCCATTTCGTAACCTAACCCCCGAACCCTTCATCCCAAGGAATCCCTGTTTTCGTAAATCAAACTTAGGCTCATAAACATTAGGTTTTCTTACGTTCCTAAAAAACGTGGGTGGCGACTTTAAAACACAATTAGACATCCTAGGATAATTCACCGCTCTAGCCAGGTTGTGTTTTCCCGGGGTATCTACAGTGGGACCCTTCCCTCGTAGTTAGGGGAGCGTAAGCAACTTCGGCTCGGTCAATCTGTCACGACCCGAAATATAGACTCTATTTTATTAGTAATTAAATAATAATTATTTATTTATTTGCTTGTTTATTTATTTAAATTATTATTTATTTAAATAATTATGTGTGCAATTTATGTGTTATAATATTTATGCCTAGCATTTTATTTGGGTCATTTGTGCTAGTGTAGAAATGTTGAGTCTTAATTGTTAGTAGGGAGTGTAGTGTTTGTGTGCAGTGTGAGAGAGGGGGCCTAAGTGTAAGTTTTTGAATAATTCCCCTACTCCCCTCTCCTCCCTCACCTTCTCCCTCACTCTCTCCCCCATCTTCCAGCCATTTTTCTCTTTCTCTCACCAAAAGAAAGGTAAACATTTCTTCTTCCTTCTCTCTTCATTTTCTCCATCTTCCTCTTGTAATCTCTCATTTCTTAAAACATGAACCTTGTTTAGATCGTCGATAGGATCGCGTAGAACCAAAAAGAATTGAATTCCGTCAACTTTGAAAAAATCCAAGTAAGTTACTTTTCCCCCATTTTGATGCTAAAATGTTCATATCATGTTTATATGATGTTTGATGTGTTATATTTGAAATTTGGATGAGTTTAGAATTTATTTGGAATTTATTTGGATTTTGGGTTAAAAATGGTGATTTATGAATGTTGGGCTTGATTCTTGATTTTGGGTTGTTAAATGTTGTTGTATGAGTCTTTTAGACTTATTAGTTGTGTTGGTACATTAGTAAACTAGTTGGAATGTTGGATTTTTGGTGGGAATGTGTTTTGGGTTAAAAATGGAAGAACCCATGTTGTTCTTCCCGATTTCTGGCAATTCCGGGATATTGGGCGACCGCCCAAAAACGTATGGGCGACCGCTCATCTTTCTGAAAGCTTTTGTTCTTGGTTGAGGGCCTTGTTGGGCGACCGCACAGTCCCGTTTGGGCGGCCGCACAGTCCTCTGAAAGTTTTCATTTTGTTTGTTTGTGTGATTGAAGAATGCGTTTTGGTCTAAGTCTTGGGTGTCCTTCTAGTTGACCTTAGTGAACATTGTAGTGCAGTCTAATGATAGAATTGAGTCCCTTGTGATTAAGTTTGTGATGTGAAATTTAGTTTTATGTTCTTTAATAACTTTGGGATTATTTGGGTTTTAGAGGCACATGAATTGAGTTTTCTTGTCTTTAAATGTTAAGATAGAAGTATATATAGGTACTCCTAAGTTTTGGAACGAAAGGAGTGAAATTCGGAGCTAAAACAGGGATTTTTCTTAATGTCCGGCCGAACACTTTATAAAAATTGTCCGGTTTACGTTCAATCTTCCGGAGACCATAACTTCTTCGTACGGACTCCGTTTTAGACGTGTAAACTATCGTTGGAAAGCTCTTTTCGAGTAATACGTAATGGTTCTATTGGCCGCATGGTTCCAGATCATAATGGTTGTCTTATTGTTGAGGTTTAAGATCAAGGTGTAGTCTTGGTCTAGGTTCCGTAGTACTATTCTAGTTGACTTAGTTGGGCACCGTGGAACTCTTTAGTAATTGAAATTGGTTCCTTTGTGAATAATGGTGTTATGTAATTTGATCAAGTATTGTTTGGGAATGTTTGGGCATCTTATGATGTGTTCGTGATTGTTCCAATCGAATTGATTTTCGAGTAAGACTTGGTCTAGGTTTTAGGCGATGTCCTATAGTACCTAGAGGGTTGTTGTTGAACACCAAAGTGTAGGGTTTAGTCCGGTCGTGATCATGTTTTAATAAGGGTAACCTTTTAGATTCGTTTGGGGTGTTTAGAATTGGTTCGTTATGGACGGAGGTAAAGCGTGAATTGGCAATTGGGTACTTACGGTTTGATTAACCTTAAGGAGTATTCATTCTGACTTCCTACTTTGGAATTTCAGGTGTGATGAGATGGTTGAGTTCATAGTCCTAGTACATCTTTATGAGTAAACGTTTAGGATAATTTTGGGTTATAGTCGTTGTACTATTTGTGAGCGACCGTTTGGGTTGTGTTCCTTATGGGTAACTTGTGGGTATCATCTTTGGAATGTATCTGGTATGGTTCCTCTTTATGGAATTATAGTATTCTAATAATCATTGTTGTTGAGCTCCTTATGAGCAATTCCGTTTATCGTTGTTGTGCTCTTTATGAGAAATTCCGTTTATTGTTGTTGTGCTCTTCATGAGAAACTCTCGTTATCGTTGTTGTTAAACTCTTCATGAGTAACCGTTGCATCTTTATGGTGATTATTTGGTATGGTTCCCTACTTTGGAACCTTAAGTTGTTTATTCATGCTAAAATATTATTACTTAGCATTTAATTAGAAGCCCAGCTGGCATATTTGTTGCATCGGGCGATGGGAAAGATTATAATGGCAAAGCCAAGTCCATTATAATGTTGACCATTGTTTTGCCCCTTCTTTACCCTTTTCCAGATTGGCCTTGGAAGAGATGAGTTAGCTTCCTTTGTGAATGTATCTAGCTACCGGGCATGACTTTGTGTCATGGTCCTTGTCCTTTGTGACACTTTTATGGTTATTGGTTCCGGTACCGGGGGTATTCTCTTCAGCTTTTATGCTACTATGAAGATGATTTAATGGGTGGATTGATTGATTGGTCGGTTCTGACCGGTGTTCTCTTCAGTTGTTATACTGCTACTGTTGATTGGTTGATCGGTTGAAGCTGCGCAGCGATTGTTCTATCAGTTTGGTGAAACCTTGGCTAAGTATCCTTTGTTACGTGTTTATTTCAGTCTTATGTGCTGCATGATGAGTTAGTCGTTATTTCCAACTGGTATGGGACAGTTGGCGATAGGGAGCTTTCTCATTTGTTGTTATGTGATTTACTTGCTCAGTTATATCGTTGATTTGCATGATATTATGCCATGTAGATGCATTTAGTAACTTACTGAGATTTTATCTCACCCCGTTTCTTGTTTCAAATTGTTTTTCCTTAACCCCCCCCAGGAAAGCAAGTGGTAGCGTTGTGAGGTCCGTTGTAGCGGGAATCTTCTGAGCAGGTTGATCGTATTTGAGATAGTTTCTCTTCGGAGCCTTTATGTATTTTATTGTGGGTTCGTAGTCGTTCAGTGTGTTGTATATACGGTTGTACTTTGGGTATTTTTGTTAATAGTTGTTCTTGCTTCCGCATTTGTTCCTAGTCTCCGAGTTATAATCTCGTTGAGGTGTTGTTTGATGGTATTGGTTTATAGTTGAATTCACGCGCCCGGTTTAGTATGTTACATTTTGGAGATGTATATGATAAAAAAAATTTTATACTTATGGATTTGTAAGATTTCCGGGACGTGACACAATCCTTATTTAAAAAAAAAAGAAAAAAACAAAAAATATGTGAGTCTTTTACTCAAATAAAAAAAATATAATGGAGATCAAGTTTTCTTAAAATAAAAGATCAAGTTTTTCCTAAAAGGGCTAATCCGCTAATGAAGCATTCTTCTCAAATCATGGTTATAATTTCACCTTGGGGTTTAATATGCTAAAGTCTTTCGCGGTTCTGTCCATTGGAAACATTGACCAAGGACCCCACATCTAAATTGGCATCCGAGACAACCATGCACATGAGCAAGAAGATAGAAAGGTTGGGACACTGTTTACAAAGAGAAGCCCGTGCTTCGGAAGCCCAAAGGCGGCTACATCAAATGGAGATTCGTACCCTCGCCGAATGCCACGCATGAAGGCTATGTGCCTTGGAAGGAAATCACTAAAGGGAGATGGCCAAAGTAACCTCCCAACTCATTGAGTAGGAGAATCCGGTAATTACAACGCCAAGCTAAATGGAGACCTCGCGACATCTTTCCCGACGATATGGAACCCGAGTTCCCCGTGGAAGACATGGAATATGCCACCGACAACCCCTCCAACAATTGAGGAAGAAAACGGATCATCGTGCTTCATGGGAGCCCATCCCTAAAAATAAAAAAATAAAAAATGATGAGTCTTCCAGCCTCGTAGGATCTAAACTTTCACCAAGGTCCGTCCCGGACTGTGTCTTTTTATTTTTGCAAAGGTTCGCACTTGGGACATGTATGTATAAAAATATCTAAATAAAAGAGTCATTTTCCTCTATTCTCTCTAGACTTGAGACATTATTTGCAATATACATTTACTCTTGAAATTGTCTTGCTTGTTATTATCAATTAATTGCTACGTCCCTAAAATGATGAATTGACTTCTAAGCATACTAGTCAATGACGACTCATTAAGGATGAATGGACCTAACACAAATGAAAAATGCTAAATGCAAACAATTAATCTTGATGTGAATAAATGTTGTGATAAATTGGCATGAAGAAACCATTAATGGCAAGCCTTCCTCTATACACATCCCCGATACACATTTCCGATATAAAACCATCCCGAGACAATTAAAAGGCAAGGATGTTGTTGCTCAACCACCAAGATTTAACTGTGATCGCGCGTGCATGACCAAGCAAAGGACTTCTCGGATCTTTAAAGTCAAAGTGAGAAGTGACAGACATTCCACCAAGGGGCTACAAATGAGCCAATGTCCAAGATAGCAAGTTAGGGCTAATGTTTCCCCTCTCTCTCTAAAAAAAAAATGATAAGAGAGAAAAAAATGGATAATGGAAAGAAGGAAAGGAAATGAATATTGGCGAAGAGGAAGTTTACCTCAAAAGCTCACCAAGTTCACTGCAAAAGTCCACCTCAAAGAACAGCCCGAGGAGTTCACCGCAAAGCGAAGCGATCTACATCAGCAAAGCAACAACATCCTTCAAAAGGACACCGACTTCAACAAAAGACGATCAATGGCTGAACTACGGTGACCTGAGCTCCTCAAACTGAGGGGAACGTAGGCAACCTCCGGGTCCGGTCATAGCATGAAACAAAACCATCAAACCGTGGTCCTCTCAAAATGACCAAGTTCTCGTCCCTTGGTCCCTTCAATGACCAATTTCCCAGACAATGACCAATTCCACCTTCTAAACCAATTCTCCTCCCGATCTTGCCATTGATCAAATCTTAATCTTAATTGATCACAACATTTATACATGTTAAGGCTAATTGCTTGCTATAATCTTGACTTAATGACAAACATGGTCCATTCAAGAAATCATTTGATGATATTAACTAAGGCAAATTTCAAATGTCTCAACAAGTCTTCTTTTCTCCATCTTAGGAAAGAGCTAAACACTTGTATTCTGTCAAGCAAGGGATTCCTCCCATTTCATGACACATCGGCATAAAGGGACTCTCTCCCAAATAAAATGCCCTTGCATGCTTCCTCCAAGAAAAATACTTTAAAGTCCCCGTTCTATCGAGTCGGCTGGATCACTTATAAAAAAAAGGAAAAAAGAAAAAGGCACAAAAAAAGTAGTCTGCTAGGTTGAAAACCCGTAAGGGCGGCCTAGGCAAAAAACAGGGTATGCCATAAAAGACGCAAAAGAGATGCCCGCTAGGTTGAAAACCCGAAAGGGCGGCCTAGGCAAAAGAAAGGTGCGTCATGGAAAAAGGGATGTGTTCCTAACGTCATCAAAGGCCGCGAGACGACAACGGGTCCGCGTCAAAATCAAAAGTCGAAGGACGACATTGGGGCTACCTCCACAGCAACGACAACAAGGATATGGGGCTACCTCCATATCAACGACAACAAGGACATGGGACTACCCCGACATCAATGACAAAGATGTCATTGGGGCTATCCCCACAACAGTGACGAGCAGATTTCCTACCATTAGTTACTTCTCAACGAATGGACAAAATCCAAAGGACTTTATGCATAACAAACCTCACGGTTAAGTTAAAATCAAAAATTTTACTAAAATGCTTTGTTAAAAGATTTGCCTTTAGAAATAAGCATTTCCAAAATTTGCCCTTTTGGCATCATTTATCAAAGACCATGTCTCAAGCAAAATGCTTTTGATCTCCCCTCAAAATGATTTTCCCAAAGTCTTGGACCTCTTCGTCCACAATGTGTCTGAAGGGTCGCCCCTAGGCTCTCCCCGGTGTCAAGAAAATGTGTCAACCATCCCGTAGAGTAGTGTTGACCAAGCCGAGCCTTGACCCAGAGAGGTCATTTTAGGTTAAAAGCCTTTGTCCCTGACCGTCCTTAGTGGGACATAAGACCAGTTTTTCCATCAAACTCCCCAAAGGAGGAGTTGACCCAAGCCTTGACCCAGAGAGGTCATTTTAGGTTAAAGCCTTTGTCCCCAGCCGTCCTTAGTGGGACGTAAGACCAGTTTTCCCATCAAACTCCCCAAAGGGGGAGTTGATCCAAGCCTTAACCCAGAGAGGTCATTTCAGGTTAAAGCCTTTTTCCCCGGCCGTCTTTAGTGGGACGTAAGACCAGTTTTCCCATCAAACTCCCCAAAGGGGAGTTGACCTAAGCCTTGACCCAGAGAGGTCATTTTAGGTTAAAGCCTTTGTCCCCGGCCGTCTTTAGTGGGACATAAGACCAGTTTTCCCTTCAAACTCCCCAAAGGTGGAGTTGACACAAGCCTTGACCCAGAGAGGTCATTTTTGGTTAAAGCCTTTGTCCCCGGCCATCCTTAGTGGGACGTAAGACCAGTTTTCCTGTCAAACTCCCCAAAGGTGGAGTTGACCTAAGCCTTGACCCAAAGAGGTCATTTTAGGTTAAAGCCTTTGTCCCCGGCCGTCCTTAGTGGGATGTAAGACCAGTTTTCCCGTCAAACTCCCCAAAGGTGGAGTTAACCCAAGCTAAATCTTGACTCAGAATAGTCATTATAGGCTGAGGCCCTTGTCTCGGCCGTCCATAGTGGGACGTAAGACCAGTTTTCCCGTCAAACTCCCCAAAGGTGGGGTTGACCCAAGTCAAACCTTGACTCAAAATAGTCATTATAGGTTAAGGCCCTTGTCCCGGCCGTCCTTAGTGGGACGTAAGACTAGTTTTCCCATCCAACTCCCCAAAGAGGGAGTTGACCCAAGTCAAACCTTGACCCAGAGCGATTATTTTAAGTTTAAGCCTTTCTCCCCAGCAGTCCAAAAGGACGAAAGACCATTTCCTTGTAAGTCAACCCTCTCCATAGAGCCAAGTTGACCATGTCTCGCCTCTGACCCGCCGAGAGTCACGCCCATTTCCTTATAAGTCAACCCTCTCCATAGAGCAAAGTTGACCATGTCCCGCCTCTGACCCGCCGAGAGTCACGCCCATTTCGTGTAAGTCAACCCTCTCCATAGAGCCAAGTTGACCATGTCCCGCCTCTGACCCACCGATTGTCACGCCCATTTCGTGTAAGTCAACCCTCTCCTTAGAGCAAAGTTGACCATGTCCCGCCTCTGAACTCGCTAAGAGTCACTCCCATCCCCCTAGGAGAGGATAACAGATATCCACCTAGCCCTTAGGTTTGAGTAGCCTTAAAATCGCTCACCCCTTGTCGCGACCCCGAACCCCGCGGGCCCGAGACCGCGATCTGGACGTCGACTTAAACAATAAACTCTAAAATAATGGAGATAAAAATTTCCTTTTATACCCAAAAGATGATAACACAAGGTTTTGTAAATCAACTTGAACAACAAAGTAAAAACTAGTATAAACTCCATAAGCTTATACACCAAAGTCACAAAATACACAAATCCTAGTGACGTCAATGTTTGGTACAAATATCCCCAAAAGGTTACACATTGATATAATGTAAACCAACCTATAACAACTTTCCCCAAAAGAATGTATCCACACTCGACGTCCTCTTCTCGTGATCAGCGAGACTAATCCTTAGCACCTGGGGGGGGGGGGTTAAGGAAAAACAAAGATAAAAAGAAAGGGGGTGAGATAAATCTCAATAAGTTACTAATGCAACTACATGACATGCTATGATGCAATATACAATAATAAATCAGAGATAGCACATAGCAGTTATCACATAACAGATAGCAGCGGAAATAAACACATAACAAAGGATATAGCCAAGGTTTTCCGAACCGGTACATCCAAATAAAGGATCGCTGCGCAGCTTCAATAATCAACAAATCATCATCTTCATAATAGCATGAAAGCCGAAGAGAAACCCCCGGTACCGGAACCAATAACCATAAGAGTGTCACAAAGGACAAGAGCCATGCCACAAAGTCATGCTCGGTAGCTAGATACATTCACAAAGGAAGCTAACTTGTCTTTTCCAAGGCCAATCTGGAAAAGGGTATAGAAGGGGGCAAAACAATGGTCAACATTATAATGGACTTGGCTTTGCCATTATAATCTTTCCCATCGCCCGATGCAACAAATATGCCAGCTGGGCTTCTAATTAAATGCTAAGTAATAATATTTTAGCATGAATAAACCACTTAAGGTTCCAAAGTAGGGAACCATACCAAGAAGTCACCAAGAAAGTGAAATGTACCAACCACGCACAATTAAAGTGTTCCAACAATCTCAATTAACACTTAATTAATTTCCAACACAAACTTAATCACAAAGGACCCAATTCTATCACTAGAGTGTACTACAATGTTCACTAAGGTCAACTAGAAGGACACCCAAGATTTGGATCAAAACGCATTCTTCAACCACACAAAATAACAAATGAAAACTTTCAGGGTTCTGTGCGGCCGCCCAATAAGGTCTGTGCGGTCGTCCAAAAAGGCCATCAAGCAAGAACAAAAGCTTTCAGATAGATGTGCGGTCGCCCAGACATTTTTGGGCGGTCGCCCAATCTTCTGAACTGCTGGAAATCGGGAAGAACAAACTGGGTTCTTCCATTTTCATACCAAAACATATTTCAACCAAAATCCAACCCTCTAACTAGCATACTAATGTACCAAAACAACTTATAAGTCCAAAAAGACTCATACAACAACATTTAACAACCAATATCAAGATCAAATCCCAACATTCAAACAATCACCATTTTTAACCAAAAACCCAAATAAATTCCAAATAAATTGCCACCTCATCCAAACTTCAAATATAACAACAAAAGCATTATATGAACATGATATGAACATTTTAACATCAAAATGGGGGAAAAGTAACTTACTTGAAAATAATGAAAGTTGACGGAATTCGAATATTTTTGATTCTACGCGATCCTATCGACGATCTAAACATATTTCAAGTTTTAAGAAATGAGAGATTATGAGAGGAAGATGAAGAAAATGAAGAGAGAAGTGAGGGAGAAAAGCTTACCCACAATGGAGAGAGAGAGAGAGTTGAGCTGGGAAGGGAGAGATGGAGGTGGAGTGTATGAGGGAGAAGGGAAGGAGTAGGGAGGGAGTAGGGAAATGATTTAAAAGATTTACACTTAGGCCCCCTCCACTTCACTACACACAATTTCTACACTCCCTACTAACAATTAAGACCCAACAATACTACACTAGCACAAATGACCCAAATAAAATGCTAGGCAATTATTATGAAACATAAAATGCACACACATAAATATTTAAATAAATAATAATTTAAATAAATAAACAAGCAAATAAATAAATAATAATTATTTAATATTAATAAAATAGAGCCTAGATTTCGGGTCATGACATTCACTCCCCCTTAAAGAAAATTCGACCCGAATTTTAACGAGACTTACCCGAATTAAAAAGCCACGGAAATTTCCTCTCGATCTCATCTCGGAGCTCCCACGTCGACTCCTCGATGTTATGATTCCTCCAAAGAACTCGAACCAACGCAATGCTTTTGTTCCTCAACTCTTGAACTTTAGAATCTAAAATCCGAACCGGTCGTTCCTCATAAGTCATATCGGGCTCAATATCCTCCGGTATCCTCGGTAACACGTGAGATGGGTCATGAACATACTTCCGAAGCATAGAAACGTGAAAGACATTATGCAACCGATCCAAAGATGGCGGTAACGCAAGACGATACGCTAGAAGTCCAACCTTTCCCAAAATCTCAAACGGGCCAATAAACCTCGGAGCCAATTTACCCTTCTTCCCGAACCTTCGAATACCCACCTTCAGAGATACTTTCAAGAACACCAAATCACCGGTCTGAAAACTAAGATCTCGCCTTCGGTTATCTGCATAGCTCTTATGTCGACTCTGGGCTGTTTTCAATCTATCCCGGATAACTCTAACTTTCTCAACCGAATCCCGAAGCAAATCAACACCCACGATCTTCGCTTCACCAACCTCATCCCAATAAATAGGCGATCTACAATTTCTTTCATACAAGGCCTCAAACGGTGCCATCTCGATACTAGCCTGATAACTGTTGTTGTAAGAGAATTCCACTAACGGTAGGTGCGAATCCCAAGAATCGGAGAAGTCTATCGAACACGCTCGCAACATATCCTCCAAAATCTGAATAGTCCTCTCGGATTGACCGTCGGTCTGAGGATGAAAAGCCGTACTGAATCGCAAATCTGTACCCAAAGCTTCCTGAAACGCCTTCCAGAATCTAGAAGTAAACCTCGGGTCTCGATCTGACACAATACTAACCGGAACCCCATGCAATCTAACAATCTCATCAATATAAAGGGTCGCAAGCTTCTCCATCGAATATCTGATGTCAATAGGCAAGAAATGGGCACTCTTGGTCAATCTATCCACTATTACCCAAACACTGTCATACTTCCTACGGGTACGAGGTAGTCCCGTAACGAAATCCATAGTCACATGCTCCCATTTCCACTCGGGAATCTCTAACGGCTGAAGTAGTCCCGTGGGTCTCTGATGCTCGGCTTTGACCTGCTGACAAGTTAAACACTTCGAATCGTACTCGGCTATTTCCCTCTTCATATTAATCCACCAAAATTGTTGCTTCAAATCCTGATACATCTTCGTACTACCCGGATGAATAGTATATCTCGATTTGTGACCCTCATCTAAAACTTGCCTCTTTATTCCACCAACATCGGGTACGCACAAACGGCCACGGAAAGTCAACACTCCACTCGAACTCACAGAAAAATCCTCGAAGTTCTTTTCCTTCAATTTACCCATTACCTTCACTAACTCGGGATCTACTTTCTGAGCTTCCTTTATCCTCTGATTTAGGGTCGGAGACACCCTAATATTCGCAAATATAGCCCCATGTCTCGATTCATGAGGAGACCAATCTCGAACATCCTTAAGCATTTTCCATTCCCGAACCATCATCGAAGCCACATAAGATTTTCTACTAATCGCATCGGCTACCACATTCGCCTTCCCCGGATGATATGAAATCGTACAATCATAATCCTTCAATAATTCCATCCATCGGCGCTGTCTATTATTCAACTCTTTCTGGGAGAAAAGGTACTTCAAACTCTTGTGATCCGTAAAAATCTCAAACTTCGCCCCATAAAGGTAGTGCTTCCATTTGTGCAACGCAAATACTATCGCAGCCAACTCCATATCATGAGTCGGGTAATTCTGCTCACTAGGGGTCAACTTCCTCGAAGCATACGCAATTACTTTCCCATTCTGCATCAACACACAACCCAAACCCTCTTTCGAAGCATCACTGTAAATCACTAGGCCATCGCTCCCGTTAGGCAAAGTCAAGATCGGTGCGGTAGTCAACCTCTTCTTCAATTCCTCGAAACTCTTGTCACATTTCTCGGTCAACACAAACGGGACATTCTTCCGGGTCAACTGAGTCATCGGAGTAGCAATCCTCGAAAACCCCTCTATAAATCTTCTGTAATAACCGGCTAAACCAAGAAAGCTACGAATCTCGGTTACTGACTCGGGTCTCTTCCAATCCACTATAGCTTCAATCTTAGACGGATCCACAGAAATCCCATCTTTCGAAATCACATGACCCAGAAATGACACCTTCTCGAGCCAAAATTCGCATTTACTAAACTTCGCAAACAATTTCTCCCTCGCAAGAACGGATAAAACTATCCTCAAGTGCTGCTCGTGCTCCTCTCGGGATTTAGAGTAGACGAGTATATCATCAATAAAGACCACCACGAAAGAATCAAGATAAGGATGGAAAACACGGTTCATTAAATCCATAAACACGGCCGGCGCGTTAGTCAACCCAAACGGCATAACCAAGAATTCATAATGACCATACCGAGTGCGAAAGGCAGTCTTCGGAATATCCTCCGATCGAACCTTCAACTGATGGTACCCACTCCTCAAATCAAGTTTAGAGAAAACCACGGACCCTTGAAGCTGATCAAATAAATCGTCAATATGAGGTAGAGGATACTTATTCTTCACCGTAACCTGATTCAACTTCCGGTAATCTATACACAATCTCAAGGAACCGTCTTTCTTCCGCACAAATAAAACCGGTGCTCCCCACGGGGAAACACTAGGGCGGATAAACCCTCGATCAAGCAACTCTTGCAACTGAACCTTTAACTCCTTCAACTCTGCGGGAGCCAACCTATACGGTGCTTTCGAAATCGGAGCCGTACCCGGCAAAAGATCTATACAAAATTCTATCTCACGATCGGGAGGCATATCATACTCGGTAGAGAAAACATCGGGAAATTCCCGGACTACCCGAACACTATCAAACTAGGGGATTCCTTCCTAGTATCAAGAACACTAGCCAAATACCCCTCACAACCACTATGCAATAATTTTCTCGCTTTCATATAAGAAATTAAGCGAACCTTTGTACTCAGAGGACTAGCCTCAAACACTAGGCACATCGGGAATAGAAAAAGTAACAGTTTTCTTACGGCAATCAACGGAAGCATGAAACTTGCTCAACCAATCCATACCCAAAATGACATCAAAGTCTTGGATAGGAAGAACTACCAAATCTGCACAAATGACACGACCACAAATAACCACATCACAAGCACGAAAGACTCGATCAGAAATCAAGCATTCTCCTATAGGGGTCGACACCTCTAGCACGTACGGTAAAGACTCGAATGCAGCATTTAACATGGAAGCAAATTGCAGAGAAATGTATGAATGAGATGATCCTGGATCTACTAACGCTCGTGCGCTCACATTAGACACAGAAACAATACCTCCAATAACGGATGGATCATCGGTAGCTTGTTGTTGATTCATGGCATAAACCTTCCCTTGAACTTTGGGCTTCCCAGCGGCATCCCTTTTCTGACCCTGATTAGTACCAACCCCTGACCCGGATGGCTGACCTCGGTACCTCGTGCAATCTCTCGCAAAGTGCCCCATTTCACCACAATTGGTACACTTGCCTTGCTTTTTCCAACACCTATCCTCCGAATGGCCTACCTTCTGACAAAAGGTACAAGGCTTCCTATCTGAATCCCCGGAGTAGTACCCGGATTCCTCGGTGTGGTCTGCCCCTTAAACTGAAATGATGCTCCCGGGTTACCTCGGTTGTCGGAATGGTGTTGAGGTTGAGATTTAGCATGGCTTCCCGGTTTACCCGTATTCACAACTTCGGTCTTCCTTTTGTGTTCCCCAATATCTTGCTCTATCAGATAGGCACGGTCCACCGCATCTTGAAGGTCACAATCCGTTGTGCAATAAGTTGAGTACGGATGGAGGTCTTCAATCCCCGAATGAATCTCATAGCTTTTTGTTCCTCGGTCCTCACCAAATAGTCACAATACCGGGCTAATTCTATGAACTTAGCCGAATATTGAGCTATAGACAACAAACCTTGCTCCAGGTTGAGTAGCTCGATCTCCTTTCGGTTTTGATCAACAACCGGAATGAAATGCTCCTTGAATTTGCGCACGAACAACTCCCACGCATACACCGTGTGAGTATCATCCCAACTAGCTTTAACACCCTTCCACCAATGCTCGGCGGCTCCCACAAGCTTGTAAGCCGCGAACCCGACCTTGTCCTCATCCGCACAACCAAATACCTCATAAATCTTCTCCATCGACTCGATCCACAACTCAGCTTTCGAACATCGGGTTCCCCATTGAATTCAACCGGTTTCAACTTCAGAAATTGCTCCAATCCATAGCGGGGTGGTGCTTGTTCTACCCTCGGACCTTGATCATGTATGGCCTTCATGGCCGCCTCGAACATGCCTTGAAACATAGCACGTGCTTCTTCCCTTGTGTCATTCTGATTCTGTGCCCCACTAGTACCTCCTCTGTTTCTTCTTCCAGACATTGCGAGTAATTACCTGCATAAGACATCAACCGTTACTCACTCCGAACACAACTACCCACCTAGGTCATACTAGTCCACCTAGACTTATACTTAGAGCCAAACCATAGGCTCTGATACCAACTGTCGCGACCCCGAACCCCGCGGGCCCGAGACCGCGATCTGGACGTCGACTTAAACAATAAACTCTAAAATAATGGAGATAAAAATTTCCTTTTATACCCAAAAGATGATAACACAAGGTTTTGTAAATCAACTTGAACAACAAAGTAAAAACTAGTATAAACTCCATAAGCTTATACACCAAAGTTACAAAATACACAAATCCTAGTGACGTCAATGTTTGGTACAAATATCCCCAAAAGGTTACACATTGATATAATGTAAAAACCAACCTATAACAACTTTCCCCAAAAGAATGTATCCACACTCGACGTCCTCTTCTCGTGATCAGCGAGACTAATCCTTAGCACCTGGGGGGGGGTTAAGGAAAAACAAAGATAAAAAGAAAGGGGTAAGATAAATCTCAATAAGTTACTAATGCAACTACATGACATGCTATGATGCAATATACAATAATAAATCAGAGATAGCACATAGCAGTTATCACATAACAGATAGCAGCGGAAATAAACACATAACAAAGGATATAGCCAAGGTTTTCCAAACCGGTACATCCAAATAAAGGATCGCTGTGCAGCTTCAATAATCAACAAATCATCATCTTCATAATAGCATGAAAGCCGAAGAGAAACCCCCGGTACCGGAACCAATAACCATAAGAGTGTCACAAAGGACAAGAGCCATGCCACAAAGTCATGCTCGGTAGCTAGATACATTCACAAAGGAAGCTAACTTGTCTTTTCCAAGGCCAATCTGGAAAAGGGTATAGAAGGGGGCAAAACAATGGTCAACATTATAATGGACTTGGCTTTGCCATTATAATCTTTCCCATCGCCCGATGCAACAAATATGCCAGCTGGGCTTCTAATTAAATGCTAAGTAATAATATTTTAGCATGAATAAACCACTTAAGGTTCCAAAGTAGGGAACCATACCAAGAAGTCACCAAGAAAGTGAAATGTACCAACCACGCACAATTAAAGTGTTCCAACAATCTCAATTAACACTTAATTAATTTCCAACACAAACTTAATCACAAAGGACCCAATTCTATCACTAGAGTGTACTACAATGTTCACTAAGGTCAACTAGAAGACACCCAAGATTTGGATCAAAACGCATTCTTCAACCACACAAAATAACAAATGAAAACTTTCAGGGTTCTGTGCGGCCGCCCAATAAGGTCTGTACGGTCGCCCAAAAAGGCCATCAAGCAAGAACAAAAGCTTTCAGATAGATGTGCGGTCGCCCAGACATTTTTGGCGGTCGCCCAATCTTCTGAACTGCTGGAAATCGGGAAGAACAAACTGGGTTCTTCCATTTTCATACCAAAACATATTTCAACCAAAATCCAACCCTCTAACTAGCATACTAATGTACCAAAACAACTTATAAGTCCAAAAAGACTCATACAACAACATTTAACAACCAATATCAAGATCAAATCCCAACATTCAAACAATCACCATTTTTAACCAAAAACCCAAATAAATTCCAAATAAATTGCAACCTCATCCAAACTTCAAATATAACAACAAAATCATTATATGAACATGATATGAACATTTTAACATCAAAATGGGGAAAAGTAACTTACTTGAAAATAATGAAAGTTGACGGAATTCGAATATTTTTGATTCTACGCGATCCTATCGACGATCTAAACACATTTAAAGTTTTAAGAAATGAGAGATTATGAGAGGAAGATGAAGAAAATGAAGAGAGAAGTAAGGGAGAAAAGCTTACCCACAATGGAGAGAGAGAGAGAGTTGAGCTGGGAAGGGAGAGATGGAGGTGGAGTGTATGAGGGAGAAGGGAAGGAGTAGGGAGGGAGTAGGGAAATGATTTAAAAGATTTACACTTAGGCCCCCTCCACTTCACTACACACAATTTCTACACTCCCTACTAACAATTAAGACCCAACAATACTACACTAGCACAAATGACCCAAATAAAATGCTAGGCAATTATTATGAAACATAAAATGCACACACATAAATATTTAAATAAATAATAATTTAAATAAATAATAATTATTTAATATTAATAAAATAGAGCCTAGATTTCGGGTCGTGACACCCCTCCCCGAACTACGTTAGGCTTGATTCCCCGCAAACGGGATACGTAGGAATCCTATACCCCTAGCTCTAGCCATGCAAACCAAAATCAGTCAAGCCATCCTCCCATCAGATTGGGATGCTTATTTTTATCGAGAACCCGCTTTTTCAAAGCGACGTTGCCGAGGGGCTCTGTAAGTACCCCAATCTGAAATTGACCATCTTAGAGGAATCCATGGTTCCCTTCATGTTCTATGCATAATGATGGGTTACAAACCATAGGATAGCCTAAGGCTTGTTATGATTTATGCATCTTTAATACATTGTCTTTACATTTATGCACTTTTACATTATGTCTTTAAATTTGTGTCATTTACATTAAAGTCTTTGCATTTATGTTGAATAAATGTGGGAATGATCAAGTTTGGATGATAAAGTTGCAATCTTTATCATCCAAACCTTGAGGCAACCTCAAAATGTCCCTTTGATGATAAAGATTCAATCTTTACCCATCAAAGGTTGATTTTTGGATGTCCCAATACCCTTCCTTGGAAGAATTATCCATTTGGATGTTAAAGTTTCCATCTTTAACCATCCAAATGGTGATCTTGGCTCAAAAGCCATGACCATCACCTATTCTCAATATTCCCCAATGATTGCCTTGATCACACCTAAAATCATTGTTTTGGTGTCTAATCTAGTGATAAATGGCATAGGGATGATTTAATTAATGTTTTGTTGCAAGAAAATAACTGGAAATGATCAAACAGTCCAGTTTCCAGCAGAATGCTCTGTTTCTGCCTGGAACTGGACTGATTCCTGGGAATCTGTTAAAATTCCCAAGAAGACCCTCCATAGCCGTACGGCTACTTTGTCTAAGGGGCACATTTCCAGTCTAGTCCCCCTTTATCCAGAATGTTTACAAAATAACCATTTCTGTCAAATATTTAACTGTTTTCTGGTAAAGTCAGTTTCTCCCATTTTCAAGAACATACACACACACACACTTGCACAATTTTAACAAATTTTAGGGAGACTCGGTTTCTTCCGAGGCGCTTTGGGTGAACTACCGGTTGAGTTCTTCCCAAAGCGTAACCTGACCTCCGAATCCTTTGTCTCTAACCATTTTTCGTTAAGTTTGAGTTTAAAATTAAACTAACGTGGTGACTCCGTTGAATATTGATAAGATCCCGTGTTTGATTCTCGAGGGAACTAGTCCGTTTTTCCTGCGGCTATCTCACATAGGCACATTTTCGGCTAAGATGGGCGCGTGCACTACACTCCTGGCGCGTGGTCTACAGAAGGTGAGAGTGGAGGCGCGTGGGAGCGCGTTACTTCGAGATTCTAGCAGATTTTCATGATTTTTCAAAGTTTTTATTATTTTCTTTTATTTATTTTTATTCCTTATTAGTTTAGGACTTGTTTTCGGTATAAAAACTAGGTTTCTTTTATTATTTTGGATTCTATAACTACAAACAATTTTTTAGATCTAGGTTTTACTTTTTTCTTCCATGGAGTTTTCAAAGCTTTGGAGAGGAACTAAATCCAAGCTTTCAGTTTGATTTCATGAACCCATTTTTATCAATTTGAAATATTTTTCTTTTCAATATTTGATCTCTATTCATAATTTTAGTTGTGCTTAATCTAGATTTATTGCTAGGTTTTTTGGACTTGATCAATCTATTTTCTCTGGTTAATTTATCTCTGCTAGAATTTTCTATTTACTGTGTCAGTGTAGAAATTCACCGAAGCATCTTTACGATTTATGCATGTGCCATGGTAAATTGTGAATTGGGTAAAATTAGACGATTATCTATATGAAATAATTGTAGAAAGGGTTTTTGACCTTAGTTTCTTAAATCGTTCATTAATTAATTTTGAGATCTAGACTGTGCCAGTTAGATTGAATTATTAATTAGGGTTTCTAGTGAGTGTGCCACTGCTATTAATTATTATGAAAGAAGAAACATAGATTGAAATAGATCTCGTGATCAGGTGAAAAGGGTAAAAAGTGAAAAGAGATATCGATGATAATTGAATAATTAGGTGGGGACGGAATCAAATCTAAAGTGTTTCTTAATTATTGTTTTAGCTCACTTTAATTTAGTTTATTTTTGTTTTAGGATTTAATAATTATATTTTCCCCCAATTTTGTTAAGTGACAATTACGTAAATAAATAACCGTTCTTCGTGGATCGATCCTGAACTTATCCCTAGCTATATTTTTAGAACCTAGTCTAGGTTTAATTTGTAGGTGTGCGATTTAGCCTATCAAATTTTGGCGCCGTTGCCGGGGAACGGTGTTTATTTGTTCACGTTCTTAATTTTATTTCTTGTTCTTAGTTAGTTTATTTTTATTTTTTGTTAGTTTTTATTTTATTTTAGTTTATTTTATTATTTGTTTTTAGTGTGGTACCTTTTATGGTCCACACCCGTTCTACTGACAAATTGCTTGCAAGTATTGATTCAGAAATCAAAAGAACTTTTAAGAAGAGACAGCAACAAAATAGGAAGTCCAAAGCAATTGTGTCAACTGAAAAAATGGCGGCCCAGACATTGAGGCAGAAAACTGCCCCAAATTGGAGCGAGCAACCTCATCCAGTTAAATTCCCTGATCTACCTACTGGGGTTACATTTGAGTTGAAGCCGGGTTTGTTGAGTCAATTACGACACTTCATGGGTATGTCCGGTGAAAACCCGAATCAACATATATCCCAGTTTGTGCAGATTTGTCAGAGTATGAAGCCTGCAGTACTTCCTATTGAGCATCTTCTTCTTAGAGCATTCTCTTTCACTCTGAAAGATGATGCTAGTGCGTGGAATTATCATTTGCCACCTAACAGCATTACTACTTGGCAGGAGATGAAGGAGGTTTTCTTGGATGAGTTTTTCCCACCGGATCAGATAAATGTGATGAAACAGGATATTAGTAACATGGATCAGAGGGTAGATGAGACCTTATATGAGTATTATAACCGGTTCCATAAGCTATGCAGGAGTTGCCCGTATCATCGATTTGATGATGAACAACTGATAGTATATTTCTATGGGGGATTGACGGTTCAAGATAAGCGCTTGGTGGATTGTTGCTGTGGGGGTAGTATTCTGAACAAGTCCACTGAGGAGGCTAATGAGATCATAGATGAGTTGGCTAAGAGCACTCGGACACATGGCAGGAGGTCGAGTTTCAGACAGGTCAGTGCTGCGAATTCTAGTAGTGGTGTGACAAATAAGCTTGAGACATATGTTGAGGACCTTAAGGAGATGAAGAGACAATTATTGATGGGTCCACCACAGAGTCAGCAGTATCCCACTAATCAATATCATTACAGACCACCATATGGGCAGCAGCAGCAGTATCAGAGTAACCCTCCGAGACAGTCGACGGATGATATGATTCACTCATTAGCGCAGTCAGTGAGCATGATGAATAGCAACTTCCAGTAGTATCAACAGAAAACCGATGCGAGTATTGGTAATTTAGAGAGACAGATTGGTCAGATAGCAGATAGCAGATGCAGTTGGAGGATTAGAGGCTTCAGAGGTAGAGAAGGTACATTCTAGAACAGAACTGAACCCTAAGCAGAGTGGATGTGCCATGACTTTGGGCAGTGGTAAGGAGATTGGGAAGGAATTTGTACCGGAGGAGCCAGTGATTGAGGTTGAGCAGGTTGTGCTTGAGGAGAAGACCCGGAGGAGGAGAAGAAAGCTACATCTGAGCCCGCAGTTTTTGAGCCGGATGTTCTATTTCCTGAGGCCTTGAGAGAGCATCGCAAACCAGAGCCTGACAAGGCTATATATGACACTTTCAAGAGGCTTGAGGTAAACATCCCATTTTTAGACTTGTTGCAGACTGTCCTGAGATATGCTAAATTCTTGAAAGAGTTGTGTACTTTGAAGAGGGATCAGAAGGCGAGAAGTCAGAAAAATGTGAAGATGAAAGAGCATGTGTCTGCAGTCTATCATAAGAAGATGCCCAAGAAGTGTAGTTATCTGGGTATGTTTGTTATTCCTGTATCTTTGGGTGATGAATCTGAGCATATGGCTATGCTTGACTTGGGTGCTTCAATCAATGTCATGCCTTATGCATTGTTTGAAAAGCTCATACTAAGTTGGATGTTTCCAATGGATCTTTGACCATGGAGTTTGATGGGGAGTTGATGGAGTTCAATATTTTTTACTCCAAGAAAGACCCTAAGGATGTCCGTGGTTTATGTTTCATGGGTGTAGTTGAGCCAAAGGTAGAGGATGTGTCCAATATTTGTAGTGAAATTGATGATGTGAAGACTGGTTTAGAGATTCCGGTGGTAAAACATGGACCAAGAAAGGTGAAGAATCTTCATGAGCACAGAAAGCATGCATTTGGAGGTGAGGAAGAAGTGATGATGGTTAGTGGTTCGATAAAGAAGCATGGAGGTTTGAGCACGATGAACAAAAAGAAGAAGGGATTTATGCAGACGATTCGAGCTCAAACGGGGTGGAGTGTGCACTAATGAGGTACCACTTTTTCCCTTACGTTTAAACTGTCCTAATTTTTATTCATTTTTACACACTGAGGACACTGTGTAGTTTAAGCGTGGGGGAAGGATTTGTAGTTGTATAGTATGCATTTTTATTTATAGTTAGTTAGTTTTTCTTTTCAAAAAAAAAAAAAAAAAAAAAAAAAAGAGGCTAAGTGAAAACCCGAAAGGGCGCTTAGGCAAAATGTGAGGTTTGAGTAATAAAATATCTTATATTCACCGGAGAGAAGACATAAGGGGGGTTAGGATATACACTATCGGAGTAGGAGGTTCAGATAGTGGAGATTAGGCTAGAAAATCCTCGTTCTTTTCTTGGAGATATAAGGAGGTGTTGGTGTTTTGTTACGAGGTAAGTTTTGTGCATAATTATACATATCACACAGAAACTTTGTTTTATGAGGGAGATTGTAGTGTGAGATAAGCTTGGGGGAAAATTAGGACATTTTTAGTTCCCCTTGGCTTTTGAGTGGACATTTAGTTTGGATACCGTTTAATATGGTGTTGGTATCAAGCTAATGTCATTTTTATTATTTCTTTGAGGAGTTATAAGGAGACGGAGTTTCTGCACTTCGATTTTATTTATTGATGTTTGATTGGTGGTTTAGGGGAGACTAGGAGTCATTTTTCTCCATGCTACGCTAATAGACCGGTGCTTAGAGGGGAGTTAGGATTTTACTTAAGGACGAGTAAAGGTCTAAGCGTGGGAGAATTTGATGAGACGAATTGTATACATTTAATTCCTAGGATTTTATGAGCTTAAAAGATGAATTTTATGTATGTTAGATAGTTTTTATGTAATTTTGGGCAATTATGTAATTTTTGGGGTTTAATTGTAATTTGGAGGTTATTTTAGTATTTTTATATTTTTACCCAAATTAAATATTTTATTATTCAAAAGAAATTCCAAAAATGATGACAAATTTAAAAGCCCAATTGCAAATGAAAAAAGAGTAGTGGATTAATGGTGAGAAGCATTGGAGAATTGGACAAGGAAGCCCAGAAGACCAAGTCTTGGCATGGCTCAACACCAAGTTCAGCGAGGCCCAACCAAGCCCGACACCAGGTTCAGCAAGGCCCAAACCACCAGGCCCAATACGCTGAAGGAGGCCCAAACAACAACACGTATGCTGAAGTCGTGCGCACGACTGAAGGATTCAAGGCACGAATCGTGCACGAGAGTGCGACTCGTGAAGGGGCGAATCCGGATGGAAGAAAATGCATGTACTAGGCGCGTTTTCGGCTAAGGTGGGCGCGTGCACTACACTCCTGGCGCGTGGTCTACAGAAGGTGAGAGTGGAGGCGCGTGGGAGCGCGTGACTTCGAGATTCTGGCAGATTTTCATGATTTTCCAAGTTTTTATTATTTTCTTTTATTTCTTTTTATTCCTTATTAGTTTAGGACTTGTTTTAGGCATAAAAACTAGGTTTCTTTTATTATTTTGGATTCTATAACTACAAACAATTTTTTAGATCTAGGTTTTACTTTTTTCTTCCATGGATTTTTCAAAGCTTGGATGAGGAACTAAATCCAAGCTTTGAGTTTGATTTCATGAACCCCTTTTTATCAATTTGAAATATTTTTCTTTTCAATATTTGATCTTTACTAATAATTTTACTTGTGCTTAATCTAGATTTATTGCTAGGTTTTTTAGACTTGATCAATCTATTTGCTCTGGTTAATTTATCTCTGCTAGAATTTTCTATTTACTGTGTCAGTGTAGAAATTCACCGTAGCATCTTTATGATTTATGCATAGCATCTTTATGATTTATGCATGTGCCATGGTAAATTGTGAAGTGGGTAAAATTAGACGATTATCTATATGAAATAATTGTAGAAAGCGTTTTTCATATTAGATTCTTAAATCGTTCATCAATTAATTTTGAGATCTAGACTGTGCCAGTCAGATTGAATTATTAATTAGGGTTTCTAGTGAGTGTGCCACTGCTAGTAACTACTGAAAGAAGAATCAGAGATTGAAATAGATCTCGTGATCAGGTGAATAGGGTAAAATGTGAAAAGAGATATCGATGATAAGTGAATACTTAGGTGTGGACGGAATCAAACCTAAAGTGTTTCTTAATTATTGTTTTAGCTCACTTTAATTTAGTTTATTTTTGTTTTAGGATTTAATAATTATATATTCCCCCAATCTTGTTAAATGACAATTACGTAAATAAATAACCGTTCTTCGTGGATCGATCCTGGACTTATCCCTAGCTATATTTTTAGAACCTAGTCCAGGTTTAATTTGTAGGTGTGCGATTTAGCCTATCACTCCTCTAAATTCCTAATATTCCTCAAAGGCCCTTCGACCCAAATTCCAATTAAGTCCTTTATGATTCGTTCTATTTGTGTGTGACCCTATAGGATTATACTAAGTTGGCAATGGGTTCAATCATAAACCCATAAGATATGATTAGGTTCTAGCAAACCGTCCTACCTACCCAAATAGTGTAACTATATACAAGTTCGCATTCCTTTACAGAACATGTCACAATCCCTTTGTCCACGATGTCATTGAACACAAGTCATGGTCATTGAGTCAACTTGTTTTGTTCAATACTTTCTCTATCCCGAATATGTTGATAATCCAAATGACATTGATCCAATCAATCCATCTGAGTTTGGCCAAACATTTCATCAACATCATTCTACAAGGGGCCCAAGCTTGACATCTCTCCGAAGAGGGACAAATCCAACTTAGCTTATTATTCTTCCCTACGTGAATCCGATTATAGCAATCATACCCTTTATAACTTTCTGGTTAAAGGTAGCGTTTGAATATGTCAAACATAATGTTCATCAAGTGGAAGACTATAATAACTTCATGTCTAAGGATTCAAATGACATAACTAATATGAGATCTATATATGACATTGACCATGAATAAATCTCATATAGCGGGTCATGTCCAGTACCTTGTTCCCAACAAAAGTACCCATAAGTCTAACATGATCATTCCATGTTCATTAAGACTTATACTTGTGCTTCACAAGTACTAGGGACAGAGATTATTATAAGTAAACATGAACAACAATAATAATCAAAACATCTCTTTATTAATATCAATAAAATTATAACATACAACGTTTAAATAAACGTGCCTAGGGCACCAACACTAACAGCTCGGCTATTGGAACACCTTGATATTATTCTAAATTCACTTCCATTGGAGTTCCAGAGCTATGCTTGGCTGCCTTGATTGCAGTAAACTGTTGTTGGAGAGTTTGTTGTACAGCAAGTTCTTCTTTATCAAGTTCTTGTCCATCACTTGAATTGCTGGGCTTCTGAACTTCAGGTTCTCCTTCACTTGCTGGAGTTGGAGTATCCAAGAAATATTACTTCATCACTTTTTGAATCAAACATGTCAAGGTTGTTCTTCCCATTGTTGTGAATGTAGCACTTGCTTCCCAATCCATGAAAATAGGATATGGTAGGAGGTTTTCCATTCCATAATTCATATGGGGTCTTCATATGGTATTTGTTGATTAGGGTCTTTTTCTGTACATAAATAGAAGTGGTCACAACTTCACCCCAAAAGTACTTAGGGAGATTGTGTTTTGACAGCATTGCTCTTGTTCCTTCACAAATTGTTCTGTTTTTTTCTTTCTGCTACTCCATTTTGTTGAGGGGTTTTTGGTGCTGAGCAATTATGATCAATTCCTATTTGATTGCAATAGGCTTCAACTCCTGTGTTTTCAAACTCAGTTCCATGATCAGATCTTATCTTCTTGATGGTTAAGCCTTTAAGATTCTGAACTTTATTGAACATCTGAGTGAGATGATTTAAGGTTTCACTTTTGGATTCAAGCCGAATGATCCAAGTGAATCTAGTGTAGTCATCCACAACTATAAGAGAATATCTCTTTCCTCCTAGAGATCTTGTTCTAATAGGACCAAATAATTCCATATGTAGAAGTTCAAGGGACTTGGAGGTGTCTAGTCAGGTTTTTGCAGAAAAAGATGTTTTCTTTTGTTTTCCACATTGACAGGATTTACACAGTTTGTCCTTCTTGAAAGGGATTTTGGGAAGACCTTTAACTAGGTTGGAGTTGGCCAGCTTGGAAATATCTTTAAGATTGAGGTGAGCAATGCTTCTTATCTCCGTTCATGTTTTAATCACGTTTCTTCATATTATTTTTAGCTCCTATGAATATGATGACATCAATATTTCGCATGAATACTAGTTAGTCAGGAGAAGTACGTAGCCGTGAATCTTGACTAACAGAACCCTATGAATTAAACTAGGAACTATAAATCACGAGAGTCGATTAATTGTCTAGGGATGATCCTTCGGTGGAAATTACGTGAAATTTTATAAATATTAATGGATTTGACAAATTTACGAGTCCATCAAGAGAAATGCCGTGTTAGTCTTAAAATACATGTGCTAAGCATTGATCATTAGAAGTTAGCACGACTTAGCGTAGCATTCTTGACTTACAACATGATTAATTTCTATAAAAAGTATGATCCACTTGATGAATGAATGTTGTTTGAGTCCCAACCCCAGGAATGTTTTCATCATATAAGGTTAAGCTTTAATTAGAGTAATTTGCATTATTTTTCTGGATATTCATAAATAACACAATTCCCCCCTATCATTTTATATTCATTATTCCTACATAACGCATGTATTATACATAGTGAATTTTGTCCTTGTGGGATCGACCTGGAATTTCTGTTCTTATACTACATCTACTCTGTGCACTTGCGGTATTAAAATAAGTCATTATGTTTTGGCTTAACAACCATGACATAATCTCATAAGGGTCAATCCAGCACATTTTTCACCAATGAATGCCTATAAGTTTAATCTGCTTATCCACATGATCATTCATTAAACTTATACTAGTTTTTCATAAGTAACTACCGGCCAAGATTATTTCAAATAAAACATGCAATACATATAATAATTATAAACATGTAAAGAAGTCTATTTATAAATAAAATCTAATGATAACATTAAGCATTTTAATAACGTGCCTAGGGCATAAAAAACAACACTTCATGAGTTGAAGAGGCTCTAGGCTAATCATTTTTTATGATATTATAGTCCTCTAAAATACTATAGTATAGATGAGAATAATAAGTTAAAATTATAAGGAGATTACCCTTGAAGAGCCACATAAATTTGAGTGATAGCCAACACAAAGGCTAGAGATCCAAAAGCACCAAGATTATGGGAAAATGTGGGAGATAATTATGAGAGCTTTTGCTATAAAAAGGGCGTAGAGAGACGTTAGAAAACATTATTCCATAACACAAGGAGAGGACCCTTGTTTTTTTTATAGGTTTTGATTATTATCCGGCCAATAAAAAGAACCACAAACGTGGTAGGAATCATGGTCATAATTCTTGGAGAGATTGATTTGTAATAAGCATCAAAGACTTAGCGGAATCCGAATTTAAAGAGTAGTAAGCAATATAGGGAACCAATAAACAAAGTGACTGAGACTCAAAATATGAGGATGTTGTCTCATACGAGACAAGCATTATAGATTCTCTGTTTTGACCTTTATAGATTGTTTGTTAGTCAGTTTTTCTAGAATGTCTGTTAGTCAGTTAAGTCCACAACTAACATAGGTAGTCAGAAACCTAATGAAACATGACGAAACTATTGTGTATTCATCACATAATAAATGTGAGACCAAGAGTAGTGCAATCATGAATGATTAGTTAAGAATGGGTTGTCTAGAGATGTGATGGCCATTAGTTCGAAGATATCCCTATTAGTTCTGGATTGACCATATTGTGATCCCTATTAGTAAAGGATTGACCATATCTCTACCATCCAGCCTTATCAATCCCATGGTATAAACCGGAGGACATTCCCCTATTCATTAGATGTGTTAAAGAATTAGGGGGATTTTTCACATCCACTAGCCTATACTAGCTGTCATCAATATAGAGAAAGTAATCAACACATGATAATAATATGAAAGAACAAATAACACAAATAATTTGTTAACCCGGTTCACCAACACATGGCTACATTCGGATGCACCAAGTCAGGATGTCACTATAATAATAACACACACAATACGGTCATGGCCGGGTTGTAGGATCTCTACCCATGGCCCTCCTAGGCCTCGGCCCCCTACTTGACACTATTTTGTGGCACTCACTTGATATCATAACTTTCTCTTAACACAAAGTAAGTACAAAATATAATGGTAGATGTCACAATATATTTATAGGGTTATAAGTCCTAAACCTGATCAAAACCTAATTACTTGGAGTATATCAGAGACAGAAGGAGTAATATTACATTAGGAAACTAATTCGTAACATCTTGCTATTAGTGTTGGTTCCCTAAGCACCTTTATTTAAACGTTATGTATGTTATCGTTTCATTCATATTAATAAAGAGATGTTTTGATTATTATTGTTGTTCATGTTTACTTATAATAATATACGTCCCTAGTACTTATGAAGCACTAGTATAAGTCTAAATGATCATGGGATGATCATGTTAGACTTATGGGTACTTGTTGGAGAACAAGGTATTGGACATGACTAGCTCTATGAGATTTATGTCATGGTTAATGTCATATATAAATCTCATATTAGTTATGTCATTTGAATCGTTAGATATGAAGTTATTATAGTCTTCCACTTGATGAAAATTTTGTTTGACATATTCAAACGCTACCTTTAACCATGAAGTTATAAAGGGTATGATTGGTATAATAAAATTCACGTAGGGAAGAATAATAAGCTAAATGGATTTGTCCCTCTTTGGGGAGATTTCAAGCTTGGGCCCCTCGTAGAATGATGTTGATGAAATGTTTAGCCAAACTCAAATGAATTGATTGGATCATTGTCATTTGGATTATCAACATATTCGGATTCGAGAAAGTATTGAACAAATACAAGTTGACTCAATGACCATGACTTGTGTTCAATGACATCGTGGGCAAAGGGATTGTGACATGTTCTATAAAGGAATACGAACTTGTATATAGTTACACTATTTGGGTAGGTATGACGGTTTACTAGAACCTAATCATATCTTATGGGTTTATGTTTAAACCCATTGCCAACTTAGTGTAATCCTATAGGGTCACAGACAAATAGAACGAATCCTAAAGGACTTAATAGGAATTTGGGTCGAAGGGCCTTTGAGGGATTTTAGGAATTTAGAGGAGAAAACTGGAAATCTAGAGGGTCCTGTGGACACCCCGCCTTGGACCGCTCACCCCGATTGCACACTTGATTTTTTGTTTCTCCCTCTTTTAAGTGTTTCCTGTTAGTTTCTGTTACTTTGGTTAAGTTCCAGACGGACTCCGTTAAGTCCCGGGACTAAACTGAATAACAGCTCTAACTTTCTAGTCCATTCTGTCAGAAATCGCTTCTCAGAGTCGCGCGCCTCCTCCCCTTGAGGCCAGATGCGCGCGCCTTCCGCCGCCTATGTGGGATGCGCGCGCTTCTGGGGCGTGTCAGTTACAGATTCTGCTCAAGAATCTCTCCCTTGCTCATTATACATGATTTTGCCCGGGAAAGATTTCTTGGAGACTCCGTTTGGCTCCAAAAACAGTCACTTTTCAACTATAAAAAACCCTCCAATCCATCATTGGAGGAGGACTTGGAAAAATCATCATTTTAGACCTTTTACTCACTCTTTGCCTAGACCTTTCCTTTTGAATTTCTTCAACAAAAGTACTCAACCTCTTCTTCAAGGCTTGACAAGAGGTTCTCTTTTTGAAGAATACTATAGGTAAATGTTTTAAGCTCTTCTCTTCTTCTTCTTCTTCTTCTTCTTCTTCTTCTTCTTCTTCTTCTTCTTTCTTCTTCTTCTTCTTCTTCTTCTTCTTCTTCTTCGATCAAATGTGCAATCACCCAAAACCATTTGGGACATGACACCAACGGTCCTTTCATTACATTGAATTGGCCTAGGAGTCATCTCCCTACATTTCAAACTCTAAAACCCCTTTTTATCATCTTTTTAATAGGAAGAACACATTTATCTTAGAAAGCGAATTATGAACAAACAAGACCGACTTTGCTCGAGCGAAATGGGTGTTTAAGTACTTCCCATTTCGTAACCTAACCCCCGAACCCCTCATCCCAAAGAATCTCTGTTTTCATAAATCAAACTTAGGCTCATAAACATTAGGTTTTCTTACGTTCCTCAAAAACGTGGGTGGCGACTCTAAAACACAATTAGACATCCTAGGTTAATTCACGCGCTCTAGCCTAAGCCGTGGTTCCCCCGGGGTATCTACAGTGGCGACTCCGCTGGGGACATTTGAGGGTTAAACTTGTGTTTCTGTTCATAATTCACTTTTCTGGGCATTCTGGAAATTGACATGGGAAGCGCGCGCCTCGGTCCTTCATGGTCCAAAGCGCGCGCGTCCCGAGTCAAATTCCAGAATCGCCCGCCTTCCATGTGTTCTTCCTATTCTTCCTATTATTTCGTGCTAACAAACATTGCAGGGGTTCCATCACACAATCAGGACCAGGGCAATCCCCTGAGTCCATATGTTTCTGATAATCTGACAGGTGAGCCCAGAAGCGGGCGCCTCCCAGTTTCTATGCGCCAGTCGCGCGCTTCCCACAACACAAGCCCGAGGCGCGCGCTTCTGGGCCAATTTCCAGGGCAAGAACAGGTTTCAGTGACTGAACAGAACAGTGGGGTGTGGGCACAGTTGCCTGCATCAGAACAAAATTGAACCCTTGGACTGTTTAATTTTATGTTTTTTATTTACCAGTCACACGGGTGATTCGGGAGTTGTAATTTACGTGCTTATGTGTTATTTTTTATATTTTCAAAAAAAAATATATATAAAAATTTTGTCACGTGATGGACCTCACACTACGCGCACAATTCTTATCAACTGGTCACTATCGAGTCGCACAAGTCCAACCCCAAACCCGTCGAGGCCCGTCCTAGAAAGTTTCAAGCTCCACTCGACCTTGGCTCTTTCGAAGTGGTAAACCTCAGCCCGTGGCGTAGTTCATGACTACATGCCGGGGGTGACCTTTAAGCCTCATATTCAAGCCGAGCACAAACCACACAATTCTAGTTAGGGTCTAACACTCCGTGACTCAAGTCGGTTTCCATGTACCGAGATTTCCCTAAACTAATGTCTTCAAATCATACATGCCAACTTGTTGAAACGGACGCAATAAAAATCCGTCCCCAAAAGTGGTTATTTTGGACGAAAATAAAAATCCGTCCCCGCATGTATGCTTTACTACACTAATTTAGTTTAATCCCGACACATGTAGGATTCACAAACGTGATGGAATCCGATGAGTATATGGGACCGCGAGATGGTCTATATACTAGTGTGACGATTCCATTATTTTCTTAGAAACCCTAAAAGGGACCCACTCCCTCCGACTTATAAATAAATAAAAAAAAGAGTCTTTTTCTTATGTGGTTCGAGTCGTGTGCCCAACTGTGTGTTCTCAACCTCTTCATGGACCGAAAGTGTGAACCGAGACTGACAAGGGCTCCAATTATAGGTCCGATTGGTACTCTCTGCATCTACAGAGATTCATCCAACAGGCTTGTCCGTGAACCGATCACTCCAACAGCTTCTACATCATCAATGGCCGGCGACTCCAACACCAACAACGCCATGACTCTCGAACAGCTTTCTGCCATGGTTCAAACACTCCAACAACAAGTCTCCACCCTTAACCAAGAGGCTCAAACCAAAGAAGCCTTGTGGCAAGCTCATGTCGACAGTCAAAGGGAGGCCCACGAGGCCGAAGTTGACCAACTGAAAGCCAAGCTCCTCAAGCTCTCCAAGAACAAGGGGGTTAATGACAATGAGGAATCCGAGTGGACCAATGGTTTGTTTGAAAGCCCATATGTCAGTGCCCATACCAAAAAAGTGGGGGGACCAAGCACCGACAACAGCGACCCCAAAATGGTCGATTCCATCATGGCCTACATTGATCGGAAATTTGACGGCCTCAACATGGGAAAAGGCTCCAACACAAGCCTTTATCAATCATCCATCCTCATGAGCACGATGGCCGCTCTTCCCGACAAATTCAAGATGCCCGACATTAGCAAGTTTAAGGGCAACTCATTCCCGATGGCTCACATCGAGACTTACATTTGGGCTATGGTTCCGAAGAAGGTCTCCCCAAAAGTTATGGCTCAATGCTTTCCTCTCATCCTCGAGGGGGCGGCCAAGGATTGGTATGCAACTCTCCCGCTCATTGTCCGTCTTGATTAGGATTCCGCTATGCTTGCCTTCAAGAATCAATATCAAGGCAACACCACTCACCGGCCTACAAGGAAAGAACTCGAGAATACCACTCAAAGAGACAACGAGTCCTTCATTGACTTCACAAGGAGATGGAATGACAAGCTCTCTGAAATTGTTCAGAGGCCGAACACAAAAGAGCAAATGGACATCTTTCTCAAATGTCTCAAGATTGATCTCCACACCCACCTAAGTGGGGCTTGCTACTCCAACTTCTCCCAAATGTATGAGGCGGGGTACGCATGGATGACTTGCTCAAGGAGATTAAGAAGGCCACTCCTACTTACCGATACAAGGCCGCCTCTAGTTCAAATAAAGAGCCTTCTGTCAATGCCGTTACTACTGACAAGGGGAATTACAAGAAGGTTCCCCCACCACAAGGCAATCGGTTCCAAAACGACCGCGTCTACACTCCCCTCAACGGCATGACCATCACCGAGGCCTATGAAGCTCTAAAGGCCAAGGGACAAATCACCCCTCTTCAAGGGTACAAGCAACCACAACTGCTCCGTGCCAATCATGCCCACCACAAATGGTGTGACTATCATCAATGCACTTGACACGCCCACAGGTCCCGGGATCCCCTAATAGAACCTCGAACCTGGATGGGAGTGCCTAACGAGGAACAAGAAACTTAACAAGAAACTTAATGACATTTGTTTAACAAACTGACATGATATATATACTCTAGAGTAAGGAGATATACTAGCTCACAACACGAGTTCTAGACAAGAAAATTAAAACCAAACTTAAATACATACAGCGGAAGATATGCCTAGCACATAAGCTGGCATCAAGAGTACTATACAAGATGTCTAGTGACAACAAGAACTGAACAAAACTGTCTACCCCAAAATAAGGAGTTACAAACCCATAAAACATCGTCCTCACCAAATGTAAAAGGACACAAGCCCCAAAATAATCACGACCTGCGAAGTAAGCTCCCTGCTATGTCAAGCCTCACTGCGCACTATCTTTCCTTTGATCTAAGGAAAACAATTAAACAAGGAACGGGGTGAGATAAATCTCAGTAAGCTATTAGATGCAACTACATGACATGTTTATCAAGTATCATCAAGTAACAAGTATATGAGAGGCTAAGCCACTCATCAAGTAGCACATAAGGCTAAACAAGCAAGTTATAAGGATATGCTTCCTTCCTTATTCCTCCAAGAATACCATTGTTGTCGTAGCTTGTATTACTTTGACAATCACGATCAATAACAGGAACTGATTATTCAGTATGTATCAGAAGACCCGGTAGCCAATGTCATTCCCAATATCAAGACTCATGAGTATTTACGAGGTGTTCAAGACAGGAGTTTAGCATTCACTTAAGTCAGGCTTATTGCTCCAACTAAGGAAGCTATGCCCTTACTATGGCCGGTAGTAAGGGGTCAGGCGGAAATACATAGGGACCCGATTGTCACTTAAGCCCCAGCTCTCGCGACAAGCGTGAACCTATATATTTTCAAACAAGCAAGGAGAACCAGCTGGACTCACACAAGAAGGTACAAGTAGATATTTACTTGAACTACGAGAGAAGAACTAATCCAAAAGTAGTGGACTAGCTCAACAAGGAACATGCTTCAAGTAATCAAGAAGTCACCGTGTTATCAAGCAACTATATGCAATGTTTGCACATACACAACAAGAACATGTCTCATACAAGTTAGTGCTTGTTCATAGCACTTTCTAGTTCATTACCATACATATGTATTGGTGTCAAGTCAAGTACAAGATTTTATTATCTTATATTCAAGTTTTAATCCAATTCTTTTGATGTTCGAGTCACATACAAGATTTTAATGTCTTATACTTCAAGTTATATCCCAATCTTTGGACATTCAAGCATGTATAAGAGTTATACATTTACTCTTACAAAATCCCAATCCTATTCTTAGGATGTTCAAGTTTAAGACCTTGTTCTAATGCCCCTAAGGTGCACAATCATTGGTTTCACAACAAGTATAACACATTAGTGCTTGTTCATAGCACTTTCAAGACATAAAGAAGAGTTACTACTCTTGTACTTAAGTTCGGCCTGGAACGCTCTTTTCAACGCCACGAATATTAATCCGGGATCAGAATCAAGAACGGAGGGATAATTAAGCTCGAGGAGTCGAGAATAGGGTGAAACCCTAACCTAGCTTTTTAGAACAAAAGGAGTATACGTAATTGATTTGGGTAAAATGAATCTGAGGAAGGCAACCCCAATTGATAAACTTAAACTTTCAAAGAATTTCACTTAGGCCCCTCAAGTTTCACTTTTAACAAAAAGGCCCCTAAAGTCAAATTTTCACAAATGACCTAAAGTCAAAACTAGACATTTAACCACCTTAACTATTTAAAGCAGTTAAAAAAATTTAACCCAAGTAAAACTAACACATAATATGCAAGTTCAAGAATTTAACAAGTCAAATATTTAACAAGAAATAGGATGGGCGTTACATCATCCCCACCTTAAAGAAAATTCGCCCACGAATTTTACTTACCAAGATTTTCAAATAGGCTCGGGTATTTATCTCGCATCTCTTTCTCGGTTTCCCAAGTAGCCTCTTCTATTTCATGATTCCTCCAAAGGACCTTCACAATAGGAATCCTTTTGGTACGCAATACTTGCTCTTTCCAGTCAAGAATTTCAACAGGTTGTTCCTCATAAGACAAATCAGGCTGAAATGGAATAGCCTCATACTCAAGAACATGTGATTCATCTGCCATATACTTTCGAAGCATAGATACATGGAATACATCATGAATACCCGATAAGAAGGAGGTAAAGCCACTCTATAAGCCAACTTCCCAACTCTTTCAAGAATCTCAAATGGACCGATATAACGAGGAGATAACTTTCCTTTCTTCCCAAATCTCTTTATACCTCTACGAGGAGAGACCTTCAAGAATACAAAGTCACCTACCTGGAATTCAAGATCCCTTCTACGATGATCTGTATAACTCTTTTGTCTACTTTGAGCTGTGCGTAATCGATCTCGAATGAGTTTCACACTCTCAACTGACTGTTGAACCATTTTAGGACCCAAGAGTCTAGCTTCTCCCACTTCATCCCAGCATATAGGAGATTGACATTTTCTGCCATAAAGAGCCTCATATGGAGCCATTTCAATGCTAGACTGAAAACTGTTATTATAAGCAAACTCAGCCAAAGGAAGATGAGTATCCCAACTGCCTTTGAAATCAATAACACAAGCACGTAACATATCCTCAAGAATTTGTATAAGTCTCTCAGATTGCCCATCAGATTGAGGATGAAAAGCTGTACTGAAATTCAATTTAGTACCCATAGCACCCTGAAGAGCCTGCCAGAATCGAGAAGTAAAACGAGGATCTCTATCAGATACAATACTCACAGGAACCCCATGCAGTCGGACAATCTCCTGAACATATAAAGATGCCAACTGAGACAATGAATATCCCATGGAAACAGACAAGAAGTGAGCTGATTTAGTCAGCCTGTCCACTATAACCCAAACAGCATCATGGCCTCGTCTGGTACGTGGCAAACCAGTCACAAAATCCATCGTGATATGCTCCCATTTCCATTCTGGAATTTCCAATGGTTGCAACAAACCTGCTGGACGTTGATGTTCCACTTTTACTTGTTGACAAGTCAACATTTGGACACATACTCAGCAATTTCTCTTTTCATATTGTTCCACCAGAAATGTTTCTTCAAGTCTTGGTACATTTTTGTGCTTCCAGGATGAATAGTATACTTGGCTTTGTGAGCCTCTTCAAGAACTTTCTTCTTTATCTCAGAATCAACTGGAATACAAACTCGACCTCGAAAGGTAAGAATTCCATCATTGTTGAAAGAAAAATCTGGTTGCTTTCCTTCATTCATTCCACTAATGATTTTCTGCAATTCAGAATCAGTTACCTGAGCTTCTTTGATCTGTTGGAGTAAGTCTGAAGTAGCCTTTATATTAGCAAAAATAACTCCATGATTTGATTCACAAGGACTCCAATCACACAAGTCTTCAAACATCTTCCATTCACGAATCATCAGGCAAGAAATATAAGTCTTTCTACTCAGTGCATCTGCCACAACATTTGCCTTTCCTGGATGATAAAGGATAGTACAATCATGATCCTTCAATTTCTCCATCCATCTACGTTGTCTCATATTAAGCTCGTTTTGAGAAAACAAGTACTTAAAGCTTTTATGATCGGTAAAGACTTCAAATTTGGTTCCATACAAGTAATGCCTCCATTTATGCAAAGCAAAAATAATTGCAGCCAACTCTAAATCATGAGTAGGATAATTCTTTTCATAAGGCGATAATTTTCGAGAAGCATAAGCTATTACCTTGCCATCTTGCATCAGAACACAACCCAATCCTTCTTTAGAAGCATCAGTATAAACCATGAAATGCTCAGAACCACTAGGTAAAGCCAAGACTGGAGCTGTAGTCAAACGCCTTTTCAACTCCTGAAAACTTGCTTCACATTTGTCATTCCACTAAAAAGAAATAGCTTTTCGAGTCATATTAGTCAATGGAGTAGCAATCTTGGAGAATCCCTTAATGAACCTCCGATAATAACTAGCCAAGCCCAAGAAACTACGGATCTCTGTCACTGTAGTTGGCCTCTTCCAGTTTACAACTGCTTCAACTTTGGAAGGATCTACTGCAATACCAGTAGCAGACACAACATGCCCCAAGAATGAAACCTCTTCTAACCAGAAAGCACATTTGCTGAATTTTGCAAATAATTGTTTCTCACGAAGAACTTGAAATACCACTCTGAGATGTTGTTCATGCTCAGCCCGTGATTTAGAATACACAAGAATGTCATCAATGAATGCCACCACGAAACAATCAAGATATGGCTTGAAGATACGGTTCATCAAATCCATAAATACTGCTGGAGCATTTGTCAAACCGAATGGCATAACAATAAACTCATAATTCCCATACCTGGTACGGAAAGCTGTCTTTGGTATTTCCTCAGATCTGATTTTCAACTGATGATAACCACTTCTCAAGTCAAGCTTCGAGTACACTACTGAACCCTGAAGCTGATCAAACAAGTCATCAATATGAGGTAACGGATATTTGTTCTTGATAGTTACCTGATTAAGATCTCTGTAATCAATACACAATCGCAAAGTCCCATCTTTCTTTCTGACAAATAACACTGGTGCACCCCACGGTGATACACTAGGCCTGATGAAGCCCCTTTCAAGAAATTCCTCAAGCTGTGGTTTTAACTCTCTCAACTCAGCTGGAGCCATTCTATAAGGTGCTTTAGAGATTGGTGCTGTACCTGGTAGTAACTCAATACAGAACTCAAGCTCTCGATCAGGTGGCATGTTATACTCAGAAGAGAACACATCTGAAAATTCAGACACAACAGGAATATCCTCCATCTTGGGAACAGATAAACTCTGGTCAAGCACACATGCGAGATACCCGGCACAACCACGAGATAAAAGTTTTCTAGCTTTTAAAGCAGAAATAACATGTATAGCACATAAAGGCCTATCACCTTCAAAGGTAAAATCAAGCAAACCAGGAATAGAAAAAGTTACTACTTTTCTATAACAATCAACAGATGCATGATGCACATATAGCCAATCCATTCCAAGAATCACGTCAAATTCCCTTATAGGTAACACGACTAGGTCAGCAAGAAGGGCATGATCACCCACAAGAACCTCACATTTCTTGTAAACCTCAGAAGTAAACATGCAATCTCCCATAGGGGAAGATACTTCTAGCACATAAGGCATAGAATCAGGAAGAACATGCAAATGCGAAACAAAATGAGATGCCACATAAGAATGAGATGAGCCTGGATCTATCAAGACTCGCGCTCTCGTACTAGAAAGTAATATAATACTTCCTATGACCGCAGAAGACTCAGCTACACCCTGCTGATCTAAAGTAAACACTCGACCCTGAACTTTTGGTCGACCCCCACTATCTCTCTTGGAACCTGAGGCCTGTTGACTTGTACCCCCAACTTGATTTCCTCTACTTTTAAGACAATTCTTAGCAAAGTGCCCAGTTTCACCACACACTAAACACTTTCCTTGCTTTAGCCAACACTTGTCTTCAGAATGGCCTTCTTTCGAACAAAAACCACATACTCTCCTGGGACCTTGGACTGTTGTCCTCGAACCAGTTGATACACTACCCTTACTTTCGGTTGGCTGTCGGAATCGACGATCTTGGCGGCCAGATTTACCACCTTTAAAACCAGATCCCTGAGTTTTCTCTGATACACGACCAGTCATGGTTGTTCCCAACTTCGCCTTGTGTTCTTCAATATCATTTTCAATAGTATAAGCCTTCTCCACTGCTTGATGATAACTAGTGAGCTGTAGAGAAAGAAGCTGCTTCCTAAACTCAGTCCTTAACCCTTTAACAAAACTCTGTGCCTTCTTGGCTTCATTCGGAACTAAGTGATCACAATACCTTGCCAATTCTGTGAACTTGGTTGAGTATTGCCCCACTGTCAAGCTTCCCTGCTCCAGATTAAGAAATTCCATTTCCTTCCTGTCTTGGACCACTGTTGGAATAAACTGTGACCTGAATGCTTTAAGAAAATTCTCCCATGTCTGTGGTACACCTTCCAGTTCCCAGCTTTTACTCAACACTTGCCACCAATGTTCAGTGGCTTTCTCAAGTTTAAAGGTTGCAAAGGTTACCTTATCACCACTTGCACATCTTAAGGCTGTAAAAATTTTCTCGATACTTTCAATCCACTCCTCAGCCTTCATAGCATCAAATTCCCCGTCAAAACTGCGAGGTTTCAACTTCAAGAACCTTGTAAGACGATTACGATAATCCCAGTCTACATTATCAACCATTTCTTCTTGAGGAGTTATAGATCTCAGCTGATTACTACCACTTGTACCTTCAGAACTCATTGTACCTGTAGGTAAACACTCAGCGTTATTAATAACACCCCAAGCCTCACCCATACCTAGGCCATAGACCCTATCCAGACTTAGAGCAAACCAAGGTAGCTAAACAGGGTAGCTAAACCAGGGTAGCTCTGATACCAACCTGACACGCCCCCAGGTCCCGGGATCCCCTAATAGAACCTCGAACCTGGATGGGAGTGCCTAACGAGGAACAAGAAACTTAACAAGAAACTTAATGACATTTGTTTAACAAACTGATATGATATATATACTCTAGAGTAAGGAGCTATACTAGCTCACAACACGAGTTCTAGACAAGAAAATTAAAACCAAACTTAAATACATACAGCGGAAGATATGCCTAGCACATAAGCTGGCATCAAGAGTACTATACAAGATGTCTAGTGACAACAAGAACTGAACAAAACTGTCTACCCCAAAATAAGGAGTTACAAACCATAAAACATCCTCACCAAATGTAAAAGGACACAAGCCCCAAAATAATCACGACCTGCGAAGTAAGCTCCCTGCTATATCGAGCCTCACTGCGCACTATCCTTCCTTTGATCTAAGGAAAACAATTAAACAAGGAACAGGGTGAGATAAATCTCAGTAAGCTATTAGATGCAACTACATGACATGTTATCATGCAATTCAAGTAGATACTCAAGTAATCATATATCAAGTATCATCAAGTAACAAGTATATGAGAGGCTAAGCCACTCATCAAGTAGAACATAAGGCTAAACAAGCAAGTTATAAGGATATTGCTTCCTTCCTTATTCCTCCCAAGAATACCATTGTTGTCGTAGCTTGTATTACTTTGACAATCACGATAAATAACAGGAACTGATTATTCAGTATGTATCAGAAGACCCGGTAACCAGTGTCATTCCCAATATCAAGACTCATGAGTATTCACGAGGTGTTCAAGACAGGAGTTTAGCATTCACTTAAGTCAGGCTTATTGCTCCAACTAAGGAAGCTATGCCCTTACTATGGCCGGTAGTAAGGGGTCAGGCGGAAATACATAGGGACCCGATTGTCACTTAAGCCCCAGCTCTCGCGACAAGTGTGAACCTATATATTTTCGAACAAGCAAGGAGAACCAGCTGGACTCACACAAGAAGGTACAAGTAGATATTTACTTGAACTACGGGAGAAGAACTAATCCAAAAGTAGTGGACTAGCTCAACAAGGAACATGCTTCAAGTAATCAAGAAGTCACCTTGTTATCAAACAACTATATGCAATGTTTGCACATACACAACAAGAACATGTCTCATACAAGTTAGTGCTTGTTCATAGAACTTTCTAGTTCATTACCATACATATGTATTGGTGTCAAGTCAAGTACAAGATTTTATTATCTTATATTCAAGTTTTAATCCAATTCTTTGGATGTTCGAGTCACGTACAAGATTTTAATGTCTTATACTTCAAGTTATATCCCAATCTTTGGACATTCAAGCATGTATAAGAGTTATACATTTACTCTTACAAAATCCCAATCCTATTCTTAGGATTTTCAAGTCTAAGACCTTGTTCTAATGCCCCTAAGGTGCACAATCATTGGTTTCACAACAAGTATAACACATTAGTGCTTGTTCATAGCACTTTCAAGACATAAAGAAGAGTTACTACTCTTGTACTTAAGTTCTCATTTGAGTTCTATAAGTATTATTGTTCAAGACTAAGCTCTAATGCCCCCAAAAGGTACAATTACACTTGCTAGGACATCTTATACCAAGGCTATATGCCTTAGGAGAGGTAAGGTTTCATCTCCATTTAGTTTGAACAACTATTGTGCAACAGGGGTTTTGGGCAGTCGCCCAACCCCATCCTGGGCGGTCGCCCAAGATCACAATTTCAGAACCAAAATCTCTGCCTTAGTGGGCGGTCGCCCAAAGCCCCATGGGCGGTCGCCCAAGGCCAAAATCTGCAAAAACCCAATTTCTTCCCAGACTTAGAATTCTCCGTCCCAAGCGTATGAGTAACTGTTACTAACATTTTTAACACTCCCAGGATGCACTAACAAGCTTAAAACCAATTCTTTCATTTTAATTTCCTTACTTTACATAGTAGGATATACTCCTTTTGTCCCACAATTATAAGTACCACAAAAATTGTCCCAAACACAAAATTAACATTCACAAGTATCAAGAATAACATTTATGCATGTTATTACAAGCAAGGGGGAGCTAATAACTTACCTAGTAAAAATTCAAGTTAACCCAAACTTATTTCTGTTCGGCCTGGAACGCTCTTTTCAACGCCACGAATATTAATCCGGGATCAGAATCAAGAACGGAGGGATAATTAAGCTCGAGGAGTCGAGAATAGGGTGAAACCCTAACCTAGCTTTTTAGAACAGAAGGAGTATACGTAATTGATTTGGGTAAAATGAATCTGAGGAAGGCAACCCCAATTGATAAACTTAAACTTTCAAAGAATTGCACTTAGGCCCCTAAAGTCAAATTTTCACAAATGACCTAAAAGTCAAAACTAGACATTTAACCACCTTAACTATTTAAAGCAGTTAAAAAAATTTAACCCAAGTAAAACTAACACATAATATGCAAGTTCAAGAATTTAACAAGTAAGTCAAATATTTAACAAGAAATAGGATGGGCGTTACAGCACCGGCCACCTCACCGATGATTGTTTCTCCATCCGCAACACCATCCAAGACCTCATAGACAAGAAGGAATTCATAATCCCTAATGAGGGTGGTGTCAATGTAATAGAGATAGGAGAATTTGAAGGAACCACTCATTCGATCCCAATTGTGAATGAGGGCTCCGATGATATGAATAAACTTGATAATTCTTGTTATGTTGTGACTTATGATGAGATTATGAGGGAAGTCTTAGAGAATAGCAAGAAGAAGCTACAAAGGGACCGTGAACATGCTCACTCGTAGTGGCCGAGTAACAACGAGCACAATCCCTCCCAATACTGCAGCAACCAGCACCTCTTCTCAAAGATCGCAAGCACGCGACACACCCGAAGATCCTTTATTAACACAGCTCAAGAAGACGCAAGCCAACATATCCATCTGGGACCTTATTGCATCATCAAAGAAACACCGAGACCTCTTCATCAAGAACTTGGATGACACATCAATCTCTCCCGACACGACTCCCTAGGACCTCACAGCAATGATAGGTCACATTCACTTCATCAATGTCATCACTTTTGCCGACATGGACCTCCCGCCATTTGGGTCCAAACACAATAAAGCCATCTGCCTCAAAGTAAGGGCAAGGGGGAGACCCATCTCAAGGGTTCTAGTAGACGGTGGCTCTGCACTCAACTTAATGCCTAGCCGAGTCATGGGCATACTGGGGCTCAAAAGCTCTGTTGGGTATGCCCACATATATCTCAGTTTTAATGTAATAGGATTTATTAGATTTGATTGATCCATCACCTAAGTTTTATTTCATGGACTTTAGACCCACATGTAAGAAGTATTTATACTTCATTTTTTTAGGTTGTCCATTGTTATAGAATAAGCTTAGAAATAGGGCAAGAAGATCAAGATTCAAGAAAAATCTTTCAGTGAGTTTGAGCCGCGCATATGCGCCTCCTGCGCCACGCGCCATGCGCCTTTCTTCATTCGCGCCATGCGCCTCTCAGAACGCGCGTACAAGGATTTATTCCTAGCTATGATACGTGCCTCTGCGCCCCTTGATTTAAGCGCACACATAATGTGCGCCTCTTGGCTCAATGCGCCTCTTGGCTCAAATGCGCCTCAAAGTGTTTGTTCAACACTCAGTGATTTATTGAAGATTCAAAGACTTAAAGAGAATTCAATTTACGCCAATGATCCAACGATGGTTAAAAGATGTATATGCGCCTAATCTATTGACACGTGTCCACAACGGTAACATTTATGTTGAGTGTCAAAATGGCCATAATATATGCATGCTCCACTCAACGAGCGACAGCACATCTTATCCACAAGGATTTCCAACGGCTAGTTTTTTGAAGTTCACTATAAATACCCCATAACTTCTACATTTTGAAGTTGCTGAGTTTTGCTAAGAATTTCAAGAATTTCTCTCTCAAAGCATTTGTTGAAGATTGCCTTCGTGTTTCCAGAATTTCTCAAGAACATCTTCATACCTTCATCCTTAGCCCAGATCTTCAAGCTATAACACTTTAGTTTCATTGTGCTCTAAATCATAAAGATCTAAAGAGCCTTGATACTAAAATCACACACGCAACTCTTTAAGTTTGATCACTTAGATCCTTCTTTTAGAGATACACTGGTTATTGTTTTGGATTTGTTCATTCATAGAATATTAGATCTTGAGTTAGTGTAGAAGCTCAAAAGTTGTAATTTGTAACACTTACTCATAATATAAGATCTCCATTAGAAATCCAAGACTAACCATCTTGGTAGAGGACGTAGATATTTCATTGATCGAACCTCTCCAAATAGCTTGTGTTATTATCTTGTCATTTACTTTCAAGTTATTATCTTCACTCACTATTTGCTTGTTTACTCATTATAGATTGATTGAACTGAATTGTGTTATGTTGTTAACTCATTTGCCTTAGTTTCTTATTTCACCCACTTTCAGCTAAAATACTTAGAGTGTGTGTGCGCCCATTTATCACACTTTGCGCCTATTTTCATTACTAAATTCCGCTGTGCATTTCACTCACTCACTTAGGCGCATATCATAATGCTTACTTGATAAAGTGCGCATTTGCAATTGAGTTTTTCAAGGGTACGAAAAGAATTTTAAAACAGCTATTCACCCCCACTCTAGCTATTTTTCATACCCTTGTTGCCCTTTGGGACCAACAAGTGGTATCAGAGCAAACACCTTTATAAAACATTTTCGTTTTTCGAGCTTAACAGCTTGGGTGCCGATTCTAAATGGCAAACTCAAAACCTATGGCAACTACAAACTACACTCACGTTCCGATCTTTGATGAAGATCATTTTGACGTGTGGAAATTCAGCATATTGACTCATCTCAACTCAATCGATGAAAGGCTCCATGACACCTTCGTTTATGGACCTTATATTCCGATGAAGGCGAATCCAAATCCACGCACAAATGCTGTTCAACCAACCGTCAAGAAACCAAAAGAGGAATGGATTGAGGAAGAAACAAGAAGAGTTGCAAATGATGGCAAAGCAAGAAACATACTTCTAAGCACTCTAAGCACGGCTATAAATCAACAAGTCATGCATTGTTCTACCGCTAATGAGCTATGGGATGCTATTAAAAAGCATATTGAAGGAGACACCGTCTGCAAGGAAAACAAGAAATATGAAGTGCAAAAGAGATTCAACAATTTCTCTCAACTCCCCGGTGAAACCTTAAGACAAACTTATGAACGCTACTGTGAAATTATAAATCTATGTATTTCACTTGGCATGAAATTTTCTAACAAAGATTTGAATTTCAATTTTCTCCAAGCCTTTGGTTCAAGATAGCTACATAAATCCAGCGCCCTTGAAGACGTCGGAACTTTAGATGTATGGACTTTAAGGAACCTTTATGCAAATCTCAAGGTTTATGAGCTCAAACTCCAACGAATCAGCGAAACTGAAGGAAAGTCAAAATCTATGGCTATGGTGGCGCACAGAGAAGCTGCGCCTGCGCCTGCTCCTGCGCCTACTCATGATGAGAAAAGTTCCGATCCAAAAATTTCTACTTCTGAGCTATTAGACATGGACGATGAAGACTTCGCTTTATTTGTGAAGAAATTTCAAAAGTTTAGAAAATTCTCAAGACCCGGCTCAACCAACAAATTTCAAGGATCTACCAGCAAAGCTCCTCAAAAGTTTACAAGGATCAGCGATTCAAAAAGAAAAGAAGATCTTGTTTGTTTTAATTGCAGGAAACCCGGACATTTTGCATCAAGCTGCCCGATCCCCAAATTTGAATATATGCAGAAGAAGAGCAGCCATACTCCCAAATTCACTCCCAAGTTCACTCGTCACAAGGGAATGATTGCTGAAGAAGAAGCACTAGCAAATGAGCAGAACACTTGGATTGAAACAGACTCCGATGAGAGCGATGAAGATTCCGATGATGGACTCGGTTGTTTGATGGAAAATGATGATGAAGTTGATACTTATGATTCTGATGATGACTTCTCCAAGGATGTTCCGGATATGAATGCCTTGAATAAACCTATCAAGAAATCTGCAGGTTTTCAAGAAGTAAAAAGGAAGAAAGGACCAACCATCAGCGAGCTCGTTGAATAAGGATTTCTCACTCCGGCTCAAAGCGATGGTGGATTGTTATTCTCACGATGTGATCTTAGTGCAAGGAACAAGTTGAGAAAAGGAGCATACATTAGACCTCAAGTTGAACCAACTGCTGCAATCTCCAAAATCAATGATGATGAAGTGATTGCTGAACAAGAAAAATTGTTCAAGAAGGCTGAAAAGGTAATCACTAGATTTGATTGTCATGACCCGAAATCTAGGCTCTATTTTATTAGTAATTATTGATTATTATTTAATTATTTGCTTATTTATTTATTTAAATTTTTATTTATTTAAATATTTATGCGTGCATTTTATGTGTTATAATATTTATGCCTAGCATTTTATTCGAGTTATTTGGGCTAGTGTGGAAGTGTTGAGTCTTAATTATTAGTAGGGAGTGTAAGTAATTGTGCTAGGTAGTGGAGGAAGGGGGCTAGGTGTAACATTTCATTTTCTTCATCTTCTCCCTACTCACCTCCCTCACCCTATCACCCTTTCCACTCCTCTCCCAGCAACTCCCTCCTCTCTCTCCTCCATTGGTAAGTTTTTCTTTCTCTTACTTCTCTCTTCTTTTTCTTCATCTTCCCTCATATCTCTCATTCTTAAAACGTGAACATTGTTTAGATCGTCGTTAGGATCGCGTAGAACCAAAAAGAATTGAATTCCGTCAACTTTGAGATTTATCAAGTAAGTTACTTTTCCCCCATTTTTATGCTAAAATGTTCATATCATGTTTAGATAATGCTTAATGTGTATATTTGAAGTTTGGTTGGGTTTGAATTTGTTTGGAATTTATTTGAGTTTTTGGTTAAAAATGGTGAAATCTTGAATGTTGGTTTTGATTCTTGAATTTGGTTGATAAAGGCTGTTGTTAAGATCCCCTTTCTAGTTAAAAGATGTTTGGGTACCTTAGAAACCTTTGTTGGGAGTGTTGATTTTGGGTGTTATGAAAATGGTATGAAAATGGTAAGGAGATTTGAAGAACCCAGCTGGGAATTCTTCCCAGCCCGTAGACCAGGCGCCCGCCTGCCCTTGCCCCGGCACCCGCCTACTCCCACTTTTTCCAGCGCCTGACCTTCTGTCCATTCAAGCGCGCGCCTGCCTATGCCCAGGCGCCCGCCCGCCCCCTGTTCCAGGAATTTGACCTTTTTGCTTGGCTTAAGACTAATGGCTTAACTAGTTTAGGTTTATTCCTTCAAATCAACTTAAGATAACACCGTGGAACACTTTATTGATTGGATTTGATTCTTTTGTGAATAAATATGATATGGAATTTGATTTAGTCTCATTTTGGGAATGTGGTTCATCTTTGATGTGCGGTTTGCATCGGTTTACCTTTGTGGTAATTTAATTGGATTGGTTCCCTACTTTGGAACATTAAGTTGTTTATTCATGCTAAATTATTATTACTTAGCATTTATTTGGAAGCCCAGCTGGCATAATTGTTGCATCGGGCGATGGGAAAGATTATAATGGCAAAGCCAAGTCCATTATAATGTTGACCATTGTTTTTCCCCCTTCTTTTACCCCCTTTTCCAGATTGGCCTTGGAAGAGATGAGTTAGCGTTCCTTTGTGAATGTATCTAGCTAACGGGCATGACTTTGTGTCATGGTCCTTGTCCTTTGTGACACTTTTATGGTTATTGGTTCCGGTACCGGGGTCTTCTCTTCGGCTTTCATGCTATTATGAAGATGATGATTTGTTGATTATTGAAGCTGCGCAGCGATCCTTTATTTGGATGTTCCGGTTTGGAAAACCTTGGCTATATCCTTTGTTATGAGTTTATTTCCGCTGCTATCTGATATATGATAATTGCTATGTGCTATGTGATAATTATTATTGTTTATTGCTTATTGCAACATAGCATGTCATGTAGTTGCATTAGTAACTTATTGAGATTTATCTCACCCCCTTTTCTTTTGTCTTGTTTTTCCTTAACCCCCCCCAGGTGCTAAGGATTAGTCTCGCTGATCACGAGAAAGAGGACGTCGAGTGTGGATACATTCTTTTGGGGAAGGTTGTTATAGGTTGGTTTACATTATATAAATGTGTAACCATTTTGGGATAGTTGTACCAAACATTGACGTCGTTAAGAATTTTATATTTGTATTTTGTTGGGCATAAACTTGTGGAAGTTTATGATAGTTGTTATTGGTTTTTATCGAACTTGGTTTTGTAAAACTTTGGATCATCACCTTTTGGTATTAAATGGAAATTTTAACTTCGGAATTTTTGAGTTTTTGGTTTTAGAGTCGACGCCCAGATCGCGGTCTCGGGCCCGCGGGGTCCGGGGTCGCGACAGTTGGTATCAGAGCCTTGGCATTAGCTTGAAGTATAAGTCTAGGCGGATTAGTATGACCTAGGTGGGTAGTAGTGTGCGGAGTGATTAACGGTTGATGTTTTATGCAGGTAATTACTCACAATGTCTGGAAGAAGAAACAGAGGAGGTACTAGTGGGGTACAGAATCAGAATGATACAAGGGAAGAAGCACGTGCTATGTTTCAAGGCATGTTCGAGGCGGCCATGAAGGCCATACATGATCAAGGTCCGAGGATAGAGCAAGCACCACCTCGCTATGGATTGGAGCAATTTCTGAAGTTGAAATCGGTTGAATTCAATGGGGAACCCGATGTTCGGAAAGCTGAGTTGTGGATTGAGTCGATGGAGAAGATTTATGATGTATTTGGGTGTTCGGATGAGGACAAGGTCCGGTTCGCGGCTTACAAGCTTGTGGGAGCCGCCGAGCATTGGTGGAAAGGTATTAAAGCTACTTGGGATGATACTCACACGGTGTATGCGTGGGAGTTGTTTGTGCGAAAATTCAAGGAGCATTTCATTCCGGTTGTTGATCAAAACCGAAAGGAGATCGAGCTACTCAACCTAGAGCAAGGTGTGTTGTCTATAGCACAATACTCGGCTAAGTTTAATAGAGCAATATATTGGGGAGCATAAAAGGAAGACCGAGGTAGCTAACCCGAGTAAGCAAGGAGCTCAAGGCAAGCCACAACACCGTTTCGACAACCGAAGTAACTCGGGAGCATCATTTCAGTTTAAGGGGCAAACCACACCGAGGAATCCGGGTACTACTCCGGGGATTCAGAATAGGAAGCCTTGTACCTTTTGTCAAAAGGTAGGCCATTCGGAGGATAGGTGTTGGAAAAAGCAAGGCAAATGCACCAATTGTGGTGAAATGGGGCACTTTGCGAGAGAGTGCACGAGGTACCGAGGTCAGTCATCCGGGTCAGGGGTTGGTACTAATCAGGGTCAGAAAAGGGATGCCGCAGGGAAGCCCAAAGTTCAAGGAAAGGTCTATGCATGAATCAACAACAAGCTACCGATGATCCATCTGTTATTGGAGGTATTGTTTCTGTGTCTAATGTGAGCGCACGAGCGTTAGTAGATCCAGGATCGTCTCATTCATACATTTCTGTGCAATTTGCTTCCATGTTAAATGCTGCATTTGAGTCTTTACCGTACGTGCTAGAGGTGTTGACCCCGATAGGAGAATGCTTGATTTCTGATCGAGTCTTTCGTGCTTGTGATGGGGTTATTTGTGGTCGAGTCCTTTGTGCGGATTTGGTGGTTCTTCCTATCCAAGACTTTGATGTCATTTTGGGTATGGATTGGTTGTGCAAGTTCATGCTTCTGTGATTGCCGTAAGAAAACTGTTACTTTTTCTATTCCCGATGTGCCTAAATTTTGTGTTTGAGGCTAGTCCTCTGAGTAGAAAGGTTCGCCTAATTTCTTTTATGAAAGCGAGAAAATTATTGCATAGTGGTTGTGAGGGGTTTTTGGCTAGTGTTCTTGATACTAGGAAAGAATCCCTAGTTTGGATAGTGTTCGGGTAGTTCGGGAATTTCCCGATGTTTTCTCTACCGAGTATGATATGCCTCCCGATCGTGAGATTGAGTTTTGTGTAGATCTTTTCCGGGTACGGCTCCGATTTCGAAAGCACCTTATAGGTTAGCTCCCGCAGAGTTGAAGGAATTGAAGGTTCAGTTACAAGAGTTGCTTGATCGAGGGTTTATCCGCCTAGTGTTTCCCCGTGGGGAGCACCGGTTTTATTTGTGCGGAAGAAAGATGGTTCGTTGAGATTGTGCATCGATTATAGAAAGTTGAATCAGGTTACGGTGAAGAACAAGTATCCTCTGCCTCTTATCGATGATTTATTTGATCAGCTTCAAGGGTCCGTGGTTTTCTCTAAACTTGATTTGAGGAGTGGGTACCATCAGTGAAGGTTCGATCGGAGGATATTCTGAAGACTGCTTTTCGCACTCGGTTATGGTCATTACGAGTTCTTGGTTATGCGTTTGGGTTGACGAACGCGCCGGCCGTGTTTATGGATTTGATGAACCGAGTTTTCCATCCTTATCTTGATTCGTTCGTGGTAGTCTTCATCGACGACATTCTTGTTTATTCGAAATCTCGAGAGGAGCACGAGCAAACATTGAGGACAGTTTTATCCGTTCTTGCGAGGGAGAAATTATTTTGCGAAGTTCAGTAAGTGCGAATTTTGGCTCGAGAAGGTGTCATTTCTGGGTCATGTGATTTCTAAAGATGGGATTTCGGTGGATCCTTCAAAGATTGAAGCCATAGTGGATTGGAAGAGACCCGAATCAGTGACAGAGATTAGAAGCTTTCTTGGTTTAGCCGGGTATTACCGAAGATTTATTGAGGGGTTTTCGAGGATTGCTACTCGATGACTCAGTTGACCCGGAAGAATGTTCCGTTTGTGTGGACCGAGAAATGTGACAAGAGTTTCGAGAATTGAAGAAGAGGTTAACTACCGCACCGATCTTGACTTTGCCTAATGGGAGCGATGGCCTAGTGATTTTCAGTGATGCTTCGAAAGAGGGTTTGGGTTGTGTGTTGATGCAGAATGGGAAAGTGATTGCTTATGCTTCGAGGAAGTTGACCCCTAGTGAACAGAATTACCCGACTCATGATATGGAGTTAGCGGCTATTGTCTTTGCGTTGCACAAGTGGAAGCACTACCTTTATGGAGCGAAGTTTGAGATTTTTACCGATCACAAGAGTTTGAAGTACCTTTTCTCCCAGAAAGAGTTGAATAATAGACAGCGCCGATGGATGGAATTGTTAAAGGATTATGATTGTACGATTTCTTATCACCGGGAAAGGCGAATGTGGTAGCCGATGCGATTAGTAGAAAGTCTTATGTGGCTTCGATGATGGTTCGAGAATGGAAAATGCTTGAGGATGTTCGAGATTGGTCTCCTCGTGAATCGAGACATGGGGCTATTTTTGCGAATATTAGGGTGTCTCCGACCCTAATTCAGAGGAATAAGGAAGCTCAGAAAGAGGATCCCGAGTTGGTGAAGATAAGGGGTAAATTGAAGGAAAAGAACTTCGAGGATTTTTCTATGAGTTCGAGTGAAGTTTTGACTTTTCGTGGTCGTTTGTGTGTTCTGGATGTTGATGGAATTAAACAGAGAGTTCTTGATGAGGGTCACAAATCGAGGTATACTATTCACCCGGGTAGTACGAAGATGTATCAGGATTTGAAGCAGCAATTTTGGTGGATTAATATGAAAAGGGAGATAGCGGAGTATGTTTCGAAGTGTCTAACGTGTCAGCAGGTCAAAGCCGAGCATCAGAGACCCGCGGGACTACTTCAGCCGTTAGATATTCCGAATGGAAATGGGAGCATGTTACTATGGATTTCGTTACGGGACTACCTCGTACCCGTAGGAAGTATGATAGTGTTTGGGTAATAGTGGATAGATTGACCAAGAGTGCCCATTTCTTGCCTATTGACATCAGGTATTCGATGGAGAAGCTTGCGACCCTTTATATCGATGAGATCGTTAGATTGCATGGGGTTCCGGTTAGCATTGTGTCAGATCGAGATCCGAGGTTTACTTCTAGATTCTGGAAGGCGTTTCAGGAAGCTTTGGGTACAGATTTGCGATTCAGTACAGCTTTTCATCCTCAGACCGATGGTCAATCCGAGAGGACTATTCAGATTTTGGAGGATATGTTGCGAGCTTGTTCAATAGATTTTTCCGATTCTTGGGATTCGCACCTACCGTTAGTGGAATTCTCTTACAACAACAGTTATCAGGCTAGTATCGAGATGGCACCGTTTGAGGCCTTGTATGGAAGAAAGTGTAGATCGCCTATTTGTTGGGATGAGGTTGGTGAAGCGAAGATCGTGGGTATTGATTTGCTTCGGGATTCGGTTGAGAAAGTCAAAGTTATCCGGGGTAGATTGAAGACAGCCCAGAGTCGACATAAGAGCTATGCAGATAACCGAAGGCGAGACCTTAGCTTTCAGACCGGTGATTTGGTGTTTTTGAAGGTATCTCCAAAGGTGGATATTCGTAGGTTTGGGAAGAAAGGCAAATTGGCTCCAAGGTTTATTGGTCCGTTCGAGATCTTGGGAAAGGTTGGACTTCTAGCGTATCGTCTTGCGTTACCGTCATCCTTAGACCGGTTGCACAACGTTTTCCACGTTTCTATGCTTCGGAAGTATGTTCATGATCCGTCTCACGTGTTACCGAGGATACCGGAGGATATTGAGCCCGATATGACTTATGAGGAACGACCGGTTCGGATCTTAGATTCTAAAGTCCAAGAGTTGAGGAACAAAAGTATTTCTTTGGTTCGAGTCCTTTGGAGGAATCATAACATCGAGGAGTCGACTTGGGAGCTCCGAGATGAGATCGAGAGGAAATTTCCGTGGCTTTTTGTTTAAGGTAAGTCTCGTTAAAATTCGGGTCGAATTTCTTTAAGGGGGAGTGAATGTCACGACCCGAAATCTAGGCTCTATTTTATTAGTAATTAATTGATTATTATTTAATTATTTGCTTATTTATTTATTTAAATATTTATGCGTGCATTTTATGTGTTATAATATTTATGCCTAGCATTTTTTTCGAGTTATTTGGGCTAGTGTGGAAGTGTTGAGTCTTAATTGTTAGTAGGGAGTGTAAGTAATTGTGCTAGTTAGTGGAGGAAGGGGGCTAGGTGTAACATTTCATTTTCTTCATCTTCTCCCTACTCACCTCCCTCACCCTATCACCCTTTCCACTCCTCTCCCAGCAACTCCCTCCTCTCTCTCCTCCATTGGTAAGTTTTTCTTTCTCTTTACTTCTCTCTTCTTTTTCTTCATCTTCCCCTCATAATCTCTCATTTCTTAAAACGTGAACATTGTTTAGATCGTCGTTAGGATCGCGTAGAACCAAAAAGAATTGAATTCCATCAACTTTGAGATTTATCAAGTAAGTTACTTTTCCCCCATTTTTATGCTAAAATGTTCATATCATGTTTAGATAATGCTTAATGTGTTATATTTGAAGTTTGGTTGGGTTTTGAATTTGTTTGGAATTTATTTGAGTTTTTGGCTAAAAATGGTGAAATCTTGAATGTTGGTTTTGATTCTTGAATTTGGTTGATAAATGGTGTTGTTAAGATCCCCTTTCTAGTTAAAAGATGTTTGGGTACCTTAGAAACCTTGTTGGGAGTGTTGATTTTGGGTGTTATGAAAATGGTATGAAAATGGTAAGGAGATTTGAAGAACCCAGCTGGGAATTCTTCCCAGCCCGTAGACCAGGCGCCCGCCTGCCCTTGCCTAGGCGCCCGCCTACTCCCACTTTTTCCAGCGCCTGACCTTCTGTCCATTCAAGCGCGCGCCTGCCTATGCCCAGGCGCCCGCCCGCCCCCTGTTCCAGGAATTTGACCTTTTTGCTTGGCTTAAGACTAATGGCTTAACTAGTTTAGGTTTATTCCTTCAAATCAACTTAAGATAACACCGTGGAACACTTATTGATTGGATTTGATTCTTTTGTGAATAAATATGATATGGAATTTTATTTAGTCTCATTTTGGGAATGTGGTTCATCTTTGATGTGCGGTTTGCATCGGTTTACCTTTGTGGTAATTTAATTGGATTGGTTCCCTACTTTGGAACCTTAAGTTGTTTATTCATGCTAAATTATTATTACTTAGCATTTATTTGGAAGCCCAGCTGGCATATTTGTTTGCATCGGGCGATGGGAAAGATTATAATGGCAATGCCAAGTCCATTATAATGTTGACCATTGTTTTGCCCCCTTCTTTTACCCCCTTTTCCAGATTGGCCTTGGAAGAGATGAGTTACCGTTCCTTTGTGAATGTATCTAGCTAACGGGCATGACTTTGTGTCATGGTCCTTGTCCTTTGTGACACTTTTATGGTTATTGGTTCGGTACCGGGGTCTTCTCTTCGGCTTTCATGCTATTATGAAGATGATGATTTGTTGATTATTGAAGCTGCGCAGCGATCCTTTATTTGGATGTTCCGGTTTGGATAACCTTGGCTATATCCTTTGTTATGTGTTTATTTCCGCTGCTATCTGATATATGATAATTGCTATGTGCTATGTGATAATTATTATTGTTTATTGCTTATTGTAACATAGCATGTCATGTAGTTGCATTAGTAACTTATTGAGATTTATCTCACCCCCTTTTCTTTTGTCTTGTTTTTCCTTAACCCCCCCCCCAGGTGCTAAGGATTAGTCTCGCTGATCACGAGAAAGAGGACGTCGAGTGTGGATACATTCATTTGGGGATGGTTGTTATAGGTTGGTTTACATTATATAAATGTGTAACCATTTTGGGATAGTTGTACCAAACATTGACGTCGTTAAGAATTTTATATTTGTATTTTGTTGGGCATAAACTTGTGGAAGTTTATGATAGTTGTTATTGGTTTTTATCGAACTTGGTTTTGTAAAACTTTGGATCATCACCTTTTGGTATTAAATGGAATTTTTAACTTCGGAATTTCTGAGTTTTTGGTTTTAGAGTCGACGCCCAGATCGCGGTCTCGGGCCCGCGGGGTCCGGGGTCGCGACATTGATAGTATGAAGGAAGCTTTAGCACTATCATGTGATGAAATTTCCCAGCTTAAGACCGACAAATCTCTACTTAAATCTGAACTCACCCTCCTTAAGGAGCAGATAAAGAGAATGACTCCTCTTACTGTTAAAAACACTTTTCTAACAGAACAGAACTCACTTCTTAAAGTTCAAAACGATGAATTGGTTGCTCAAATTACTGATCTTAAAAAGATTACAAATGAGTGGTCTAATTCTCGTGTCACTATGGAGAACATATTTGAGTCCCAAAAGTCAGTGGTGATAAAAGTGGCTTAGGGATTCTCATCAACTAGTGACAACTTTAAATGTGATGTCTGTGCTGAAAGAGATAGTGAATTTACCAACCAACAAACTTTTGAAATTCCCAAGGAAAAACATTCTAATTCAATGGGTAAAGGACAGGAAAATGTCAAGAGACAACATTCCATTATGTCTATCCAACGAAGCAATTTGGAAAGCTAATGGGAAAGATATAGCTACAGATGAACCATCTCCTAGCAAAATCATTCTTGAAAATAGGCGCGCTCCTTCTCCGAGTGCTCATTATGCGCCTAAGAGCCAGGCGCCTCATCGCCGTGCGCCTCCTAGCCCTATGCGCCCTCCGAGAAAAAGCGCTCCAAAATTTCAAAAGAAAGATTTTGTTAAGGCTAGTTCATCTGACCCAAAGAAGAATGCCATCCCCAAGAAAAGTAAAGAGTTTGTTAAAACTCACGTGATTGGTGGCTTTCATCATTGTTCCATTTGTGATTGTTCAGGACACAAGGCCGTGGAATGCCTTTTGCGATTCACTCCCAATGCCAAAGGATGTAAAAATCCTAAGGTCAAGCAAGAGTGGGTTGTCAAAAGTTGCTAACCCTAGGACCCAAAAGGAATAAAGGGGACCTGCTTAAATGTCTATATTTCAGGTTCTTTGTTTCATGGCTGGATCTTCAAAAGCTAGAAATTATGAATGGATTCTCGATAGTGGGTGTTCAAGACACATGACTGGAGATGAATCCTTATTAGAAGATGTCCATGAAGAAAGAGGTCCCTCCGTAACATTTGGTGATAATAAAAAAGTTCAAGTTGTAGCATATGGAAAGCTCAAGAAAGACAAAGTGTGCATTGAAAGAGTCTCACTTGTCGAAGGGCTCAAGCACAACTTATTATCCATATCTCAATTCTGCGACAAAGGATTAGAATGCCATTTCACTTCAACGCAATTTCTTATCAAGAATGGCAAAACTGGAGCTATCTTACTCACGGGATATCGTAAGACAAATATTTTATTATTGATTTCCATAGTATGAACTCTAGTACTAATCTTTGTTTTGTAGCAAAAAGTGTGAACGAAAATAGTTGGCTGTGGCACAAGCGCTTAAGTCACTTGAACTTCAAGTATCTATCTAAACTCAGCAGGAATAATCTTGTCAAAGGACTTCCCAAGGTTGCTGATCATCATGACAAAAAGTGCGCCGCATGTCAACTTGGCAAACAACCGAAGCAGTCATTTTCAAGCAAGTCAAATCCTTCAACTACTAGATGTTTGCAACTGCTTCACATTGATCTATTTGGACCAGTCACCACCACAAGTATTAGAAGAAACAAGTATACTCTAGTTGTGGTGGATGATTTTTCAAGATATACATGGGTGGAGATGATGATTAGAAAAGATGATTGTTATGATATTCTCACTACCTTATTTCGACTGCTCCAAACCCAAAAAGAAGATGACATCGTTAGTGTTTGATCCGACAATGGAACAGAATTCAAAAACAACGGTGTTGCTCGATATTGTGAAGATCATGGGATAGATCACAACTTTTCAACCGCCGGAGTCCCTCAACAAAATGGCGTTGTTGAACGAAAGAATAGGACGTTGATTGAAGCGGGAAAGACGATGATAGCTGAAGCTAAATTGCCTAAGTACTTTTGGGAAGAAGCTATCAACACTGCATGCTTTACTCAAAATCGTTCCCTCATCAACAAACTTCACAACAAGACTCCGTAAGAACTTTGGCGTGGTAGAACTCCCAACATTGCATTCTTCAAGATCTTTGGTTGAAAATGTTATATCCTCTACAACGGAAACGAACATAGAGGTAAATTCGATGCCAAAGCCGACGAAGGTATTTTTGTTGGGTATGCCAAACACTCTAAAGTTTTTCGCGTTTTTAATAGAACTACATTAATGATAGTTGAATCTGTACATGTTACATTTGATGAACATTCTCTCCTTGAGCCACATTTGGCTCCAAATGTTGCTGATGATTCTGTTGAGCTAAATGATACAGGTGCTCCTATTTATGTTGCGCCCACTCAAAATCAGAATCTATCAACACAAGGAAATCCATCTACATCAAATGCGCCTAATTCAATGTATAATGCGCCTGGTGAATCCTCTATGGCGCCTCATTCCAATGATGCGCCTCATGATTCCTCTCACGCGCCTATTTCTACTGCTGCATCTGGTGTTAACCCAAATTTCGATTCTGAGCCAGTTCAACCCCCAAATTTTAATGACTTTGAATCTGGTGAAGATGTAGCAATTAAAGACCTTCAAGTTACTACGACTCAACCTAACTTACCTCCTGAAGTTCGTGAAGTTAGAGGTCACCCAATTGCTAATATCATCGGTGATCTACAAGTTGGTGTTCGTACAAGGAGAGCTACAAACTTTGATCCTTACACTGCTTTTATCACTCAAATTGAACCGAAGAAGGCTAATGAAGCGCTCCAAGATCCTAATTGGATTGTTGCTATGCAAGAAGAACTCAATCAATTTGAACGATGTAAGGTTTGGAATCTAGTTCCTAGACCAAATGATCATGGAGTGATTGGTACGAAATGGGTGTTCAGAAACAAGATGGATGAGAATGGAACCATCACGAGAAACAAAGCAAGATTGGTTGCACAAGGCTATAGGCAAGAAGAAGGAATTGACTACGATGAAACTTTTGCGCCCGTAGCAAGACTTGAAGCTATCAGATTATTTCTAGCTTACGCCGCTCACAAGAACTTCAAGTTATATCAAATGGACGTGAAGAGCGCGTTTCTAAATGGTTAACTCCAAGAACAAGTCTATGTTGCTCAACCACCTGGGTTTGAAGATTCACAATTTCCAAATCATGTATACAAACTCCAGAAAGATTTGTATGGACTCAAACAAGCACCAAGAGCATGGTATGATACACTATCAAAGTTTCTCATCGAAAAAGGCTTCACTCGCGGTAAAATCGATACAACTCTTTTCATTGCCAAACATAATGGTCATAAATTACTTGTTCAAATTTATGTTGATGATATTATATTTGGTTCTACTAATAAATTGTTGTGCAAGCACTTTGAGAAACTAATGAAGAGCAAGTTTGAAATGAGCATGATGGGAGAACTCACATTCTTCCTCGGGCTTCAAATCAAGCAAATGAGTGAAGGCATTTTTATCAATCAAGCCAAATACACAAAGGACTTAATCAAGAAGTTTGGACTTGAGAACGCCAAAGCATACGATACTCCAATGCCACCGGCAACAAACTCGACAAAGATTTAAAAGGTAAACGTGTTGATCAAACGCTCTATCGAGGTATGATTGGCTCACTCCTTTATCTTACTGCTAGTAGGCCCGATATTATGTTTAGTGTTTGTGTTTGTGCTCGTTATCAATCCGACCCTAGAGAAGCACACTTAATTGCTGTGAAACGTATTATAAGATATCTCTCTGGCACTGTTAACCTTGGACTTTGGTACACCAAAGATTCGAACTTTAAACTTGTAGGTTATTCAGATGCGGATTATGCAGCGTGCACAATTGATAGGAAAATAACTAGTGGCACTTGTCATTTCCTCGGATATCGACTTGTGTCATGGGCAAGTAAGAAACAAGCTTCTGTATCTGTCTCAACAACCGAAGCCGAATATATCACTGCGGGAAGTTGTTGCTGTCAAATACTTTGGATGAAGCAGCAATTGGTGGACTATGATATCATCGAAGAAAATTGTCCCATTTACTGCGACAATACATCAACAATTGCGGTTTCTGAAAATCCTGTCATGCACTCAAAGACCAAGCCCATCGACATCAAATATCACTTCCTCAAAGACCACGTGGAGAAAGGCAATATTCATTTGGAACACGTGGGAACCGACTATCAAATCGCCGACATTTTAACGAAAGCACCCGACGCGAAACGGTTCATGTTTTTAAGAGGTGAAATGGGTATGCTTGAACTCAACTAAATTCAATATAGTTTTGTCAATACTAATGATTTTATGGTTTGTTGAGTTATGAGTATATTAGGTACAAATGTTAGATCAATTCTTTCAAAGTTTCAAGGAAACTATGCGCCATCCATGCGCCTTACTAACTGCGCGCCCAACTCATATTTCTGCGCGCTCAATCTCTATGCGCGCCTTATACCTCACTCTGCGCACCTATCCTAGAAAGAATTTTATCATTCCTACGCGCCTAAGAACAGAGTATTGCGCCTCACTCACCTGCGCGTCCAAAGCAATTTCTGCGCACCGTTCATTATGCCCTCCTGTAAGTGAAATGCGTCCTCTCATGCGCGCATTAACTATTGCGGCTCAATCAATACTCAAAATTTAATATCAATGATTGAACGTATTCAATACACAAGTACCAGGTATGTTTATTCTGTTCATTTATTATTGGAATTTTTGTCTTTTGACATTTCATTAATTGTTCAAGGGTACTTGTGCAATTAAATTTTTCCCTCGTTTTACGTTTTTCAAAATTTTTATTTTTTGGGGATTTATTTCTTGCACCCCAAACTTACACAAAAACAGATGTTTTTGATGTTTGTGCAAAAATTAGTCAAAATTGCTCTTACACTTAAAGGGAAAGTGAGCAGTTTTTCTAAACCTAAATGTCACATCATGACACTTTAGGTCATTCAGCCATTAATACCCTTCAAATCCCAAAAATCCCTCATTAATGAACGTCCTTTTTGTCATGATGAGCCGCCGTTTTTCAAAATCCCTCATTAATGCCATCCTTTCAACTTCCCATATTTTTAAATTTTTGACTGTATTTTTTTTCTTATCAGTGCAAAATTTTGAACCTAACCTATAAATATTCATCATCACCTACCTCACCTCCCTACCAACTCTCTATCTCCCTTCTCTCTCTCGTCTCTCTCTCCCCGATTCCCTCTCTCTCTACCTTCTTCTTCTCTATTTTTCTTCTTCATTTTCTATATATATATAAGTTTATGGGTCCTAAGAAAGCATCAACATCTACACAAGACGAAATGGTATGAATTCTCAACCCATAAACTCTTTATATTTCTGAGTTTTTTTCTTTTTCGTCATTTTTTTTGTGTTCTTCATTTTTTTTACAAAACCCGGATTTGTTTTTCCTTGATTTTGCTTGTTTAGATGATCCGTTTTCTATATCGGTTTGTTGGGTTGTGTTCTATTCATGATTTCGAATCTTTTATATCCAACATTTCTACGATCAATGCTTCCTTCATTACAAATCTGAAACTTTTGGTTTTCTAAACTTTTCAAATTTTCGGTTCTTCTTTTGTTCATTGTGCTTTCATTGTTGATTTGTTCATGTTTTTGTTTACATATTTAGATTCCTTATTTTCATGCGGTCATTTTGATATATTATTTTTTTGTTTTGGTGAAGTTTCATGATTTTTGTGTTCTTGGTGTTCTTCGAGCATTCAAGGGCCGTTCTTTATGTTCTTCGTCATTCTTGCATATTTTGGTCTCTAAAATTTTCTATTTTGTTTTCGAAAATTTGTACTTTTTGATCCTCATTTCTTTCATTTGAATGCTTGTTATTTTGTTTTTGCGTGTTTTTGCTAAGTTAAAATTTTCACGCGATATGCGCCTATTTACTTCATTATGTGCCTAAATTCTTTATGCGCCTGAATGCTTTCTGCGCCTCTACTTATATGCGCCTAAGTCATTCTGCGCCTAAAACCTTATGCGCCTAACTTTGTACTCAGTCAAATTTCGTTGTTTTAATTTTTCCTTAGCATTTACATAGAACCATAATATGCGCCTTGTAACTCTATGCGCCTTTAAAATTTCATGCGCCTAATTCAATCATGCGCCTTGAATCTCTATGATTCTGTGCGCCTGATTCAATTATGCGCCTCTCAATTCTTTATGCGCCTATGTTACTTTGATCATCTTATGTTTCTATGCGCCTCTTTCACTTCTAAAATCAATCAATGTTTATTTTTTTCAGGACCTTGCAAATTTCAAACTCGAAGAAACTCTTGATCTGTTAGAGTTATCTGGTGAAGTTATTGGAAGAGAAATCATAGAGACATTGCGCATTGCTGGTCTGCTCCCTTTGTTCACAATGGACCAATCTTTCTATTCTGCGCTCCTCGTGGATGAGTTCTTTTCCACCGCTGTTCTAGTGGAAATTGATGTTAATGGACGCACTCACTACAGAATTGAGGCTCGCGTTCAAAACATTGACGTCCATATCTCTTCATCTGTGATTCGACACTTACTCAGTTTTCCATCTACGGGTGACGATCGCATTATTGGGCGTCCGATGTCTTATTCTATTGATGATCAGAACAGGATGGCTGCTTCACTTCTGAATATTCCCACACTTCAAAATAATATCAAAAACACTGAAATTCGAGATGGTGGAGAACTCTTGACTCATATAGCGCACTTAGTGGGAACTTCGATTGTATTCAAAACCGGGAACGTGAACCGATTCACGGTGGAACAATGGGAATACACAACTGCCATCATGGCCAAGGAGAAGCTTCACTGGCCTCACATTTTGTTCAAGACGTTGCGTGAGCAGATTGACAAGTATGTGAAGAACAAGAGTGATGGAAAGACCAGGTTTCGCTCTCACTGCCTTCTTCTCACAAAACTTTTTCTAACTTATCCTGAGTTAGTTAAATTTTTGAATGAGAATCCTGAGTATAAAATCAATGATGTTCCAACTTTTGGAAAAGCGAATTTGGACCTCAAAAAGTGCAGAAAGAAGCCTACAAAGCGCGCCAAGGGAATTCAAATCAAATCTGTTGAAGGCTTAGTTGATGAAGACACCGAATCAGATGAGGCGCCAGTTCTTAAAGGCGCACCATTAAAGAAAAGCGCAGTGACGGCAAGCGCAAGACAAAGCGCTGATCCCTTGCCAGGCGCAGAGAAAAGCAAAGGAAAACGGGTGGTTGATGACCCTCCTCGTGCGCCTATCAAACGTACCAGATTTGAATCTGATGAAGAGAGTGATCTAAGGCTAGCGCAGGAAGCCAGCAGACTTGAGGCTCAAATAAAAAGAGATGAAGATTTTCAAGCCAAGCAAGCTGCTGAGTCACAGAAGCTAGAGCACAAGAAAGGCGCTGGTTCAAGCGCTGATATTGAGAAAGACCCTTCTATTCCCGCGCCTACCCAGCGCACGCCTACTCAACGTGCCCCCGCTCCCCGTGCGCCTCCTGTCAAAATTCAACAGACCAAAGTGTCAAGGGTACAACTCCTTTCTGATTTTTTTGGCGATGATGTTTCAGACATAGATGAACCAGTTCAGGGGGAGCAAGAGACCATTCCTCAGCACACTTCTTCTCCAGTTGCGCCACCTCCTTCTGGACCAGATCTAATCACAACGGATGATGTTGAAACTGAAGATGAATATGCGTCTCCTACTCTTTCACCACTTCATGCGCCTCCGTCTCCTGTTGCGCCCCTACAAGCTGATACGCACCAGTCTACCCCTGCACCTCCTCTATCTGCTCCCGATTTGAGCGAGGTACTCTCTATTCTTCAATCTTTGCAGCAGGGGCAAGCAAATTTAGAGCAAGGTCAGACGCAGAGAATGTCACGACCCAAAATCTAGGCTCTATTTTATTATTAATAAATAATTATTATTTATTTATTTGCTTATTTATTTATTTAAATTATTATTTAATTAATAATTTATGTGTGCATTTTATGTGTTATATTAAATTATGCCTAGCATTTTATTTGGGCCATTTGTGCTAGTGTTGAAGAGTTGAGTCTTATTTGTTAGTGGGGAGTTTATTAGTAAAGGGGGTAGTAAGGGAGGGGTCTTAGTGTAACATTTCAAATAATTCTCCCTACTCCCTCTCTTCTCCCTCACCTCCCTACTCTTTCACCCTCACCTTCTCCCTCACTCTCCCAGCAAACTCTCTCTCTCTCTCCTTGTTTATGGTAAGTTTTTCTTCTCTTCCTTCTCTATTCATTTTCTTCATCTTCTTCTTGTTATTTCTCATTTCTTAAAACATGAATCTTGTTTAGATCGTCGATAGGATCGTAGGAAGCCAAAAATATTTGAAATCCGTCAACTTTGAGAAAATCGAGTAAGTTACTTTTCCCCCCATTGATGCTAAAAATGTTCATCCTATGCTTAGATGATACTATGATTTCCATTTATTGCTTCTTTGGTTGATTTTGTGATGATTTACATTTTTGTTCATTTTGTGAAATTTTGGTATTTGAATCACCCTTGATTGAGGTTCCTTAGATGATGTTGTTGGAGTCCCTTTTGGTTCAAAATGGTGTAGGTACCTTAGTTCACATCTTGGTAGTGTTAGAAATGGTGAAGATTGTGTTGGTTTTGGATTTGGGGTTGTAAATGGTAGAAACCCAGATTTTTTTTTGCCGGAATTTTCCTTTCCGGGCAAGGAGGCGCGCGCACCCTCCCATAGGAGGCGCGCGCACCCTCCCCTCCTCCAATATTTATTTCCCCTTCTGATCTAGGAGGCGCGCGCACCCTCCCATAGGAGGCGCGCGCACCCTCTCTTCTGGTGTGAAATTTATTTCCTTTTTGTCCAATCTTTTGAGAGCCATATCTCCCTCTTCCGGACTCCATTTTAGGTGTATAAATTGTCGTTTTAAAGCTCTCCATGAGCTCTTCGAGATGAGTGAGTAGCTTTGGTTGTGTTCTTGAGTTAACTGGATCCTTTGTGATTGAACCTGATATGGGAATTGTGTTGTCATGGTTGAGTTTATTGGAACACTTTAATTGTGTGTTGTTGGTTCATTTCACTTTCTTGGTGACTCCTTGGTATGGTTCCCTACTTTGGAATCAATGGTTGTTTATCGTGCGAGTATTTTATTACTTAGCATTTATTTGAAAGTCCAGCTGGTATTTGTGGTTGTGTCGGGCGATGTGAGACATTGTGATGGCACCGGCAAGTCCATTATGGTGTCGACCATTGTTTTGCCCTTATTTTCCTCTTCCAGATCGGCCTTGGTTGAGACGTTTGGAGCATGACTTTGTGGCATGGCTCCCGCCCTTTGTGGCGCATTACTTTGTTATTGGATCCGGTACCGGGGATTTCTCTTCGGCTTTCATGCTATTATGAAGATGATGATTTGTTGATTATTGAAGCTGCGCAGCGACCTTTATTTGGTTCTATCAGTTGGAAAACCTTGGCTATATCCTTTGTTATGTGTTTATTTCCGCTGCTATCTGACATATGATAATTGCTATGTGTTATGTGATTTATTATGGATTATTGCATCATAGCATGTCATGTAGTTGCATTAGTAACTTATTGAGATTTATCTCACCCCCTTTTCCTTTGTCTTTGTTTTTCCTTAACCCCCCCCCAGGTGGAAAGGATTAGACTCGCTGATCACGAGACAGGACGTCGCGAGGGTTGAGCTTTTGGGGCAAGTGTATATTGGTGGGTTTACATTATATAAATGTGTAACTCTTTTGGGGGATAGTTGTACCACACTTTGACGTCACTAAGATTTGTATATTTTATTATTTTGTAGTGTGAGCTTATTGGTCTTACACTAGTACATTGTCGTTGTTAAATTGTTTTCCCAAAACTTTGTGTTATCCTCTTTTGGTATAAAAGGAAATTTTTATCTCCATTATTTTAGAGTTTATTGTTTAAGTCGACGTCCAGCTCGCGATCTCGGGCCCGCGGGGTTCGGGGTCGCGACAGTTGGTATCAGAGCTATGGTTTAGCTCTAAGTATAAGTCTAGGTGGACTAGTATGACCTAGGAGGGTAGTTGTGTTCGGAGTGAGTAACGGTTGATGTCTTATGCAGGTAATTGTTTGAAATGGCTAGAAGGAGAGCAGGCGAAGGCTCTAGTGGAGCACAGAATCAGAATGACTTAAGGGAAGAGAACCGGGCAATGTTCCAAGGCATGTTTGAGGTGGCCATGAAGGCTATTCATGACCAAGGGCCTAGAGAGGAGCATGTGCCACCTCCACGTTACGGGTTGGAGCAGTTTCTGAAATTAAAGCCAAGAGAGTTTGACGGTGAGCCGGATGTAAAGAAGGCTGAGATGTGGATCGAGTCTATGGAGAAAATTCATGACGTATTTGGGTGTTCGGAAGAAGATAGAGTCCGGTTTTCGGCTTATAAGCTTGTGGGTGCCGCCGAGCATTGGTGAAAAGGGGTTAAAGCTAGTTGGGATGACACTCACACGGTTTATGCATGGGAATTGTTTGTACGGAAGTTCAAAGAGCATTTCATCCCGGTAGTGGACCAGAACCGAAAGGAGATCGAGCTACTCAACTTGGAGCAAGGTTCGTTGTCTATAGCTCAGTACTCGGCTAAGTTCACAGAATTAGCCCGGTATTGTGACTATCTTGTGAGGACCGAAGAACAGAAAGCTATGAGATTCATTCGGGGTTTGAAGACTTCTATCCGTACTCAGCTCATAGCCCAGAGGATTGTGACATTCCAGGATGCGGTGGACCGTTCCTATCTTATAGAGCAATATATTGGGGAACATAAGAGGAAGACAGAGGTAGCTAACCCGAGCAAGCCGGGAGGGCAAAGCAAGCCACAATCCCGTTCTGATAACCGAGGTTTGGGGGACAAACTCAGTTCCGAGGGCAACCGATCCCAAGGAACCCGGGCACTACTTTCGAGAACCAAGGGAACCAAAACAGGAGACTTTGTTCGTTTTGTCAAAGGGAAGGTCATTCGGAGGACCGTTGTTGGAAGAAACAGGGAAAGTGCACCAATTGTGGTCAAATGGGGCATTATGTGAAGGATTGTCCGAGGAATAGAATTCAACCAACTGGGGTAGGAGCTGGGGCTCCTCAGGGTCAGAAAAGGGACGCTACGGGAAAGCCCAAGGTCCAAGGGAAAGTGTTTGCAATTAATCAACAACAAGCCACAGATGATCCCACAGTTATTGGAGGTATTATTTCTATATCTAGTGTGAGCGCACGAGCGTTAGTAGATCCAGGATCATCTCATTCATACATTTCTGTGCAATTTGCTTCTTTACTAAATGCTGCATCTGAGTCTTTGCCCTATGTGCTAGAGGTGTCGACCCCTATAGGAGAATGTTTGGTGACCGATAGAGTCTTCTGTGCTTGTGACATGCTTATATGTGGTCATGTCTTGTATGCGGACTTGGTAGTCCTTCCTATTCAGGACTTTGATGTTATTTTGGGTATGGATTGGTTGAGCAAGTTTCATGCTTCTGTTGACTGTCGTAGAAAGGTCGTTAATTTTTCCATCCCTGATATGCCTCCAGATCGTGAGATAGAATTTTGTATAGATCTTTTACCGGGTACGGCTCCAATTTCAAAGGCACCGTATAGGTTGGCTCCCGCAGAGTTGAAGGAACTAAAGGTGCAGTTGCAAGAGTTGCTTGATCGAGGGTTTATCCGCCCTAGTGTTTCCCCGTGGGGAGCACCGGTTTTGTTTGTGCGGAAGAAAGATGGTTCTTTGAGATTGTGTATCGATTACAGGAAGTTGAATCAGGTTACGGTGAAGAATAAGTATCCTCTACCACACATTGATGATTTGTTTGATCAGCTTCAAGGCTCAGTTGTGTTTTCTAAACTTGATTTGAGGAGTGGGTACCATCAGTTGAAGATTCGATCTGAGGATATTCAGAAGACTGCCTTTCGCACTCGGTATGGTCATTATGAATTCTTGGTTATGCCGTTTGGGTTGACTAATGCGCCGGCCGTGTTTATGGATCTGATGAATCGGGTTTTCCATCCTTATCTTGATTCGTTCGTGGTGGTCTTTATTGATGATATACTCGTCTACTCTAAATCCCGAGAGGAGCACGAGCAGCACTTGAGGACAGTTTTATCCGTTCTTGCGAGGGAGAATTATTTGCGAAGTTTAGTAAATGCGAATTTTGGCTCGAGAAGGTTTCTTTTCTGGGCCATGTGATTTCTAAAGATGGGATTTCGGTGGATCCTTCAAAGATTGAAGCCATAGTGGATTGGAAGAGACCCGAGTCAGTGACCGATATTCGTAGCTTTCTGGGTTTGGCCGGGTATTACCGAAGATTTATTGAGGGGTTTTCGAGGATTGCTACTCCGATGACTCAGTTGACCCGGAAGGATGTACCGTTTGTGTGGAGTGAAAAATGCCAAAGTAGCTTCGAGGAATTGAAGAAGAGGTTGACTACCGCACCGATCTTGACCTTGCCGAACGGAAATGACGATTTAGTAATTTTCAATGATGCTTCGAAAGAGGGTTTGGGTTGTGTGTTGATGCAGAACAGAAAGGTGATTGCCTATGCTTCGAGGAAGTTGACCCCTAGTGAACAAAATTACCCGACTCATGATATGGAGTTGGCGGCGATAGTCTTTGCGTTGCACAAATGGAAGCACTACCTTTATGGGGCGAAGTTTAAACTTTTTACCGATCACAAGAGTTTGAAATACCTTTTCTCCCAGAAAGAATTGAATAATAGGCAACGCCGATGGATGGAATTATTGAAGGATTATGATTGTACGATTTCATATCATCCGGGGAAGGCGAATGTGGTAGCCGATACGATTAGTAGGAAGTCTTATGTGGCTTCGATGATGGTTCGGGAATGGAAAATGCTTGAGGATGTTCGAGATTGGTGTCCCCGTGAATCGATACATGGGGCTATGTTTGCGAATATTAGGGTATCTCCGACCCTAATTCAGAGGATAAAGGAAGCTCAGAAAGAAGATCCCGAGTTGGTGAAGATAATGGGTAAATTGAAAGAGAAGAACTTCGAGGATTTTTCTGTGAGTTCGAATGGGGTGTTGACTTTCCGTGATCGTTTGTGTGTACCCGATGTTGGTGGAATAAAGAGGCAAGTTTTAGATGAGGGTCACAAATCGAGATATACTATTCATCCGGGTAGTACGAAGATGTATCAAAATTTGAAACAACATTTTTGGTGGAATAACATGAAGAGGGAAATAGCCGAGTATGTTTCGAAATGTTTAACTTGTCAGCAGGTCAAAGCCGAGCATCAGAGACCAGCGGGACTACTTCAGCCGTTAGAGATTCCCGAGTGGAAATGGGAGCATGTGACTATGGATTTCGTTACGGGACTACCTCGTACCCGTAGGAAGTATGACAGTGTTTGGGTAATAGTGGATAGATTGACCAAGAGTGCCCATTTCTTGCCTATTGACATCAGATGTTCGATGGAGAAGCTTGTGACCCTTTATATGGATGAGATTGTTAGATTACATGGGATTCCGGTTAGCATCGTGTCAGATCGAGACCCGAGGTTTACTTCTAGATTCTGGAAGGCATTTCAAGAAGCTTTGGGTACAGATTTGCGTTTTAGTACAGCTTTTCACCCTCAGACCGACGGTCAATCCGAGAGGACTATTCAGATTTTGGAGGATATGTTGCGAGCTTGTTCGATAGACTTTTCCGATTCTTGGGATAGACATTTACAGTTAGTGGAATTTTCTTACAACAACAGTTATCAGGATAGTATCGAGATGGCACCGTATGAGGCCTTGTATGGAAGAAAGTGTAGATCGCCTATTTGTTGGAACGAGGTCGGTGAAGCGAAAGTTTTGGGTATTGATTTGCTTCGGGATTCGGTTGAGAAAGTCAGGGTTATCCGGGATCGATTGAAAACAGCCCAGAGTCGACATAAGAGCTATGCAGATAACCGAAGGCGAGATCTTAGTTTTCAGACCGGTGATTTTGTGTTCTTGAAAGTATCTCCAAAGGTGGGTATTCGTAGGTTTGGGAAGAAAGGTAAATTGGCTCCGAGGTTTATTGGCCCGTTTGAGATTTTGGGAAAGGTTGGACTTCTAGCGTATCGTCTTGCGTTACCGCCATCTTTGGACCGGTTACATAATGTTTTTCACGTTTCTATGCTTCGGAAGTAAGTTCATGATCCATCTCACGTGTTACCGAGGGTACCGGAGGATATCGAGCCGGATATGACTTACGAGGAACGACCGGTTCGGATTTTAGATGCCAAAGTCCAAGAGTTGAGGAACAAAAGCATTGCGTTGGTTAGAGTCCTTTGGAAGAATCATAATATCGAGGAGTCGACTTGGGAGCTTCGAGAGGAGATGGAGCGTAGATATCTGTGGCTTTTTAATTCGGGTAAGTCTCGTTAAAATTCGGGTCGAATTTTCTTTAAGTGGAGTGAATGTCACGACCCGAAATCTAGGCTCTATTTTATTAGTAATAAATAATTATTATTTATTTATTTGCTTATTTATTTATTTAAATTATTATTTAATTAATAATTTATGTGTGCATTTTATGTGTTATATTAAATTATGCCTAGCATTTTATTTGGGCCATTTGTGCTAGTGTTGAAGAGTTGAGTCTTATTTGTTAGTGGGGAGTTTATTAGTAAAGGGGGTAGTAAGGGAGGGGTCTTAGTGTAACATTTCAAATAATTCTCCCTACTCCCTCTCTTCTCACTCACCTCCCTACTCTTTCACCCTCACCTTCTCCCTCACTCTCCTAGCAAACTCTCTCTCTCTCTCCTTGTTTATGGTAAGTTTTTCTTCTCTTCCTTCTCTCTTCATTTTCTTCATCTTCTTCTTGTTATTTCTCATTTCTTAAAACATGAATCTTGTTTAGATCGTCGATAGGATCGTAGGAAGCCAAAAATATTTGAAATCCGTTAACTTTGAGAAAATCCGAGTAAGTTACTTTTCCCCCCATTGATGCTAAAAATGTTCATCCTATGCTTAGATGATACTATGATTTCCATTTATTGCTTCTTTGGTTGATTTTGTGATGATTTACATTTTTGTTCATTTTGTGAAATTTTGGTATTTGAATCACCCTTGATTGAGGTTCCTTAGATGATGTTGTTGGAGTCCCTTTTGGTTCAAAATGGTGTAGGTACCTTAGTTCACATCTTGGTAGTGTTAGAAATGGTGAAGATTGGGTTGGTTTTGGATTTGGGGTTGTTAATGGTAGAAACCCAGATTTTTTTTTGCTGGAATTTGCCTTTCCGGGCAAGGAGGCGCGCGCACCCTCCCATAGGATGCGCGCGCACCCTCTCCCCTGGTGTGAAATTTATTTCCTTTTTGTCCAATCTTTCGAGAGCCATATCTCCCTCTTCCGAACTCCATTTTAGGTGTAAATTGTCGTTTTAAAGCTCTCCATGAGCTCTTCGAGATGAGTGAGTAGCTTTGGTTGTGTTCTTGAGTTAACTGGATCCTTTGTGATTGAATGTGATATGGGAATTGTGTTGTCATGGTTGAGTTTATTGGAACACTTTAATTTTGTGTTGTTGGTTCATTTCACTTTCTTGGTGACTCCTTGGTATGGTTCCCTACTTTGGAATCAATGGTTGTTTATCGTGCGAGTATTTTATTACTTAGCATTTATTTGAAAGTCCAGCTGGTATTTGTGGTTGTGTCGGGCGATGTGAGACATTGTGATGGCACCGGCCAAGTCCATTATGGTGTCGACCATTGTTTTGCCCTTATTTTCCTCTTCCAGATCAGCCTTGGTTGAGATGTTTGGAGCATGACTTTGTGGCATGGCTCCCGCCCTTTGTGGCACATTACTTTGTTATTGGATCCGGTACCGGGGATTTCTCTTCGGCTTTCATGCTATTATGAAGATGATGATTTGTTGATTATTGAAGCTGCGCAGCGACCTTTATTTGGTTCTATCAGTTGGAAAACCTTGGCTATATCCTTTGTTATGTGTTTATTTCCGCTGCTATCTGACATATGATAATTGCTATGTGTTATGTGATTTATTATGGATTATTGCATCATAGCATGTCATGTAATTGCATTAGTAATTTATTGAGATTTATCTCACCCCCTTTTCTTTTGTCTTTGTTTTTCCTTAACCCCCCCCCAGGTGGAAAGGATTAGACTCGCTGATCACGAGACAGGACGTCGCGAGGGTTGAGCTTTTGGGGCAAGTGTATATTGGTGGGTTTACATTATATAAATGTGTAACTCTTTTGGGGGATAGTTGTACCACACTTTGACGTCACTAAGATTTGTATATTTTATTATTTTGTAGTGTGAGCTTATGGGTCTTACACTAGTACATTGTCGTTGTTAAATTGTTTTCCCAAAACTTTGTGTTATCCTCTTTTGGTATAAAAGGAAATTTTTATCTCCATTATTTTAGAGTTTATTGTTTAAGTCGACGTCCAGCTCGCGATCTCGGGCCCGCGGGGTTCGGGGTCGCGACAGATAAAGTCTCAATTTGAGCTTCTTACTTCCTTACTTACTGATCAATCTGAAGAGATTGCTTCCATTAAGGGGGAGATGAATTCTCTCAAGGACAAACTTTCTGCTCCTACTCCTCCTCCGGCGCAGACTCAGGTACAACCTCATTCTGATCAGGCGCAAACCACCTCTTCTGCACCTACTTTCATACCTCAGTCTGCTGCGTCTCAATCCAACATGAACGTTTTAGTATCAAAGTTGGATGTGTTGAAAGAATTGGTCGTCACTCACTTCACTGCTGCTCATTCAAGCTCAGACAGACGCGCCGAACACATTTCTTCTGACATTATCACGGCTCAAAATGGCATTGAAGCTCACATTCAAATCTTAGAAGAAAATATTTCTCAGCAGCAGCAAATCACTCAGCGCTCCATTGATGAGTATCAAAACATCAATGTGAATCACTTCAGTTACATCAGAGACGGTATCACTGCCACTCACTCCAGTGTCACTGACACTCAGGGCTTAGCGAACCGTAGTCATCAGCTCGCTAAACAGATTCAGCGCTCCGTTTCAGAGATCGTTGAAGGATTGAAGGAAGATGATGCGCCTCCTAACCCTTAGTTTCTATTTTGATTGTAAGTTGTTAGAATCTTTTGTAGTAGAAACAACTCTTTTGTATTAGTAATTTTGTGCTTACATGTTTTAGCACATCTTTTGTTTTTTTGTTCTATTCAAAACTTGTAATCTGTAACTCCTACACCCCAAGTTTTAATGAGAACAATGCATCACTTATTATCAAACCTTGTTCACTCAAACTCCTTGTTTGTAGAACAATGAATATTGTTTAAATTCATATGCATCATATTGAATTGTTTCATACTTTCATGCATTGAGTTTAAACTTGGTTTAAACACATTTCAACACTAAAATTCATACATCATTTTGAATGTGTTAAACTGTTATTTCTATCTTTCCATATGTAATGTGTTATTCTTTTTGGAATAGATTAGAAATCTATATCTTGGACTAGTGTGTGCATTAACTTGAGACATGAATTACAAATTTCATTCATTTGGACATGTTTTTATCAAGTATTATGTTTGTCCTTGATATAGTAGGTAATGGAATCAATCAAATAGGGGGAGATTGTTGGGTATGCCCACATATATCTCAGTTTTAATGTAATAGGATTTATTAGATTTGATTGATCCATCACCTAAGTTTTATTTCATGGACTTTAGACCCACATGTAAGAAGTATTTATACTTCATTTTTTAGGTTGTCAATTGTTATAGAATAAGCTTAGAAATAGGGCAAGAAGATCAAGATTCAAGAAAAATCACTCAGTGAGTTTGAGCCGCGCATATGCGCCTCCTGCGCCACGCGCCATGCGCCTTTCTTCATTCGCGCCATGCGCCTCTCAGAACGAGCGCACAAGGATTTATTCCTAGCTATGATACGCGCCTCTGCGCCCCTTGATTTAAGCGCACACATAATGTGCGCCTCTTGGCTCAATACGCCTCTTGGCTCAAACGCGCCTCAAAGTGTTTGTACAACACTCAGTGATTTATTGAAGATTCAAAGACTTCAAGAGAATTCAAATTACGCCAATGATCCAACGATGGTTAAAAGATGCATATGCGCCTAATCTATTGACACGTGTCCACAACGGTAACATTTATGTTGAGTGTCAAAATGGCCATAATATATGCATGCTCCAATCAACGAACGACAGCACATCTTATCCACAAGGATTTCCAACGGCTAGTTTTTTGAAGTTCACTATAAATACCCCATAACTTCAACATTTTGAAGTTGCTGAGTTTTGCTAAGAATTTCAAGAATTTCTCTCTCAAAGCATTTGTTGAAGATTTGAAGATTGCCTTCGTGTTTCCAGAATTTCTCAAGAACATCTTCATACCTTCATCCTTAGCCCAGATCTTCAAGCTATAACACTTTAGTTTCATTGTGCTCTAAATCATAAAGATCTAAAGAGCCTTGATACTAAAATCACACACGCACCTCTTTAAGTTTGATCACTTAGATCCTTCTTTTAGAGATACACCGGTTATTGTTTTGGATTTGTTCATTCATAGAATATTAGATCTTGAGTTATTGTAGAAGCTCAAAAGTTGTAATTTGTAACACTTACTCATAATATAAGATCTCCATTAGAAATCCAAGACTAACCATCTTGGTAGAGGACGTAGATCTTTCATTGATCGAACCTCTCCAAATAGCTTGTGTTATTATCTTGTCATTTACTTTCAAGTTATTATCTTCACTCACTATTTGCTTGTTTACTCATTGTAGATTGATTGAACTGAATTGTGTTCTATTGTTAACTCATTTGCCTTAGTTCCTTATTTCACCCACTTTGAGCCAAAATACTTAGAGTGTGTGTGCGCCCCTTTATCACACTTTGCGCCTATTTTCATTACTAAATTCCGCTGTGCATTTCACTCACTCACTTAGGCGCATATCATAACGCTTACTTGATAAAGTGCGCATTTGCAATTGAGTTTTTCAAGGGTACGAAAAGAATTTTAAAATAGCTATTCACCCCCCCTCTAGCTATTTTTCATACCCTTGTTGCCCTTTGGGACCAACAAGCTCCGATTTACAACCCTCCGATCAAGTCATTAGAGGGTACGACAGCACTGCCCGTACAGTCATGGGAATGTTAGAAGTTGATATCGAATTTGGAAACATGATCATGTCCGTCCCATTCCAAGTACTTGATGTCCCTGCTTCATTCAACTTACTTCTGGGCCGACCTTGGATCCACAGTTCCAACGCGGTGCCTTCCACTCTCCATCAGTGCGTCAAGATCAGAAACGGGGACGAGATAGTCACTATCATGGCTGAAAATGTCACCATCCACAGAAATGGAAGACAACCCGTTCACCAAGTCCAACACGGGATAGAATATGCCACTCTCTCCGGCGTCAACACCATTGACAAAGAAGGAGGAAACAGACAATGGGCCCCCGGCAATCCTAAAGTCCTCCGCATGATGAGGAACATGAATCACTTTCCCGGTCTTGGCCTAGGGAAACATCAACAAGGCATATTACACCCCGTGGAAGTTCCTTTTGTCAAGAACAAGTTTGGTCTGGGATACGAGCCTACCAAGGATGACTTGAAGTATGAGCAAGCAGTCAAGAATCAAAGGACCCAAGCTCGCAAAGAAGGTCGACGATATGAAATCCCCAACTTGAGGCCTTACCGCAACACACTAAACGGTTATTTTGTTCTCCAAGGGGAAGATGTTCCGTACATGATCTTTCCCGAACCGTGGGTTAACGACAAGGGCGTCAGAAAGCCCGGTCTCGAGATCTTCACTGATTGTGAACTCCCGGCACTAGAAAAGGAGCCTACTCCGATGTCACCCCGAGAGTGGTGGGGCAAGAAAGTGACTATAGAATCCGGGGTAGAGATTACCGTGGGGGAAGAACTATCCGATCTAGCCTCCATGTTCGAAGAATTTGCCATCATGGACGATTGTCAAGTCAACGCCATCTCCGACAACACAGAAATGGAGAGTCCATCTATTAGCAAGATTCAGCCAAGCTCCGATCCAATCAACAACTGGTATTCAACGAAGGGGCCCATAGTATCCGAGGATTTCTTGATCTGAGAAATGGGTTGCATACCCCGCACATCAACAAAGGAAGAGCGGATCACACTTACTTTCGAGTCCGAGAGTGTTTCTAATGCCCTCACCCAAGAGGATATGGAGGCAATAGCCGAGCATGTGTTTCCTTTCTTTGCTAATGAAAAATTCGATATTTCTGAGTACCCCGAGATTGCAAACATCATTAATGATGAATTAACTAATAACGAACTTAATGAACAAGTTAATAACGATTCAAATTATGATGAAATAGACCACGAAAACATAACATACCTAAATGAACTAGCTCAACAGGTTCGTTGTCGTGGTAAAAATGGTCCAGGGGCTGATGAAGAATTGCATACTGTTAATATGGGTACCGACGAAGAGCCGAAAGAAACAAAGATTGGCAGCTTCTTCAAGGGGGAAGACAAAGACAGATTGACTGCACTGCTCAGAGAATTTGTGGATGTATTCGCATGGTCATACAAATACATGCCGGGTTTGGACAGAAGGGTCGCAGGGCACATAATTCCGATCAGAGAGGACGCCAAGCCAGTAAAGCAGAAGCTCAGAAAGATCAGGCCAGAATGGTCTCTACAAGTCAAAGAAGAGATTGAAAAGCTCCTCAGTGTGGGTTTCATCAACACAAGACAGCTTTCACAACTCCGTGGGGGACCTTCTGCTACACAGTCATGCCGTTCGGACTAAGGAACGCTGGGGCTACCTACCAGAGGGCTGTTACGGATCTATTCCACGACATGATTCATAAAGAGATTGAGGTCTATGTGGACGACATGATCATCCATTCAAAGGGAACCAACGGTCAACATTTGATCGACCTTCGCAAGTTCTTTGAAAGGCTTCGACAACACAACATGAGACTCAATCCCGCAAAGTTCACTTTTGGGGTCATCAGAGGGAAGGTTTTAGGTTACATGGTCACTGAAAGAGGAATTGAAGCCGATCCCTCCAAGATCAAGGCAATCATTGACATGCCTCCCCCAAAGACGCAGAAAGAAATCAAAGGTTTCATGGGTAGACTCCAAAAGTGGACCCGCTCCGCTACATCTGTCTTAGAGAAGTCTTGTGCTGCATTGGTTTGGGTTACTCAAAAGCTCAAGCATTACATGGAGGCCTTCCCAATCAAGTTGGTAGCAAAAGTGGACCCGCTCCGCTACATCTTCGAGAAGCCTTTAATGTCAAGAAGAATAGCCAAATGATATTTCATGCTCGCCGGCTACGATATCACTTACGTCACACTCAAATCCATCAGGGGGAAAGTGTTCAGTGATCAGCTTGCTGAATTTCCGTGTGACGAAGTGAAGGGGGAAGATGTACAGTTCCCCGACGAGCATTTAATTTGCGCTACAACAGAGGAAAACATGTGGCAACTTTTTTTCGATGGCGCAGCCAATAAGCATGGATATGGCATAGGGATGTTACTTGTTGATCCAAAAGACATGTATACTCCAATCGCTATCCGCCTCGAATTTGAAGCCACAAACAACACCGCTGAGTACGAAGCCTGCATAGCGGGGCTCGAAGCAGCCCTCGAAAGAAATGTCACAAGTTTAGAAGTATTCGGTGATTCCTTGCTCATCATCAATCAGACATCTGGAAAATGGAAGATTCAAGACACGACCCTGCAACGGTATGGTCAACATCTCGAGGAGTTGGTTGAACAATTTCAAGAAATCACCTTCAATTACCTGCCAAGGGACAAGAACCGTTTTGCTGATGCACTAGCCACCATCGCTTCACTAGTCGAAATGCCTGAGGGTAAAATGGTGAAGCCCTTCAAAATTTCCCGACGAAACAGTCTGGCATACTGCATGAGTATTGAGATCAACGAGGTCCAAACAAACTCCCCGTGGTACGCAGATATCATGAATTTCCTCAAGGGTGGTACCTATCCCGAGAACAGCAATAAGAAATCTCAAATGGCATTGCAAAGATTAGCCTCCCGATATGTACTAATTGGGGACAGAGTCTACAAAAGGCACCATGAGGGGGTCAATCTCCTATGTGCAAATGAGACCAAAGCTCAAGAAATAATGCATGAAATCCACGAAGGTGAATGTGGGCCTCACATGAACGGGTTTATGTTGACCAAGAAGATACTCCGCATGGGTTATTATTGGAGTACCATGGAAAGGGACTGCATCGAGAAAGTCAAGAGGTGCGCCAAATGCCAATTCCATGCCAATCTACAGCACGCTCCACCCTCACAGCTTTACAATATGACTACGCCTTGGCCTTTCTCTTGTTGGGGCATAGACATCATCGGCAAAGTTCACCCTACTGGAAGAAACGGAAAATCTTTCGTCCTAGTAGCCGTGGACTGTTTTACAAAATGGGTCGAAGCACAAGCTTACCGAGTTCTTAACGCCAAGAAAGTGGCCGAATTCGTAAAAACCCACATCATGTGCCGGTACGGCGTTCCTCATGAGATCATCTCAGACAACGGCTCTCACTTCGAGAAAGATATAGACGCACTCCTGGTAGAATACAAGGTTACTAAGCACAAGTCATCTCCATACCGCCCTCAAGCAAACGGCGCGGTCGAGGCAGCTAATAAGACAATCGAGACCATTGTAAAGAAAATGGCCTCCACTGGAAGGGATTGGCCAGAAAAGTTACATCTAGCATTATGGGGCTACCGCACGTCAATACGGACAGCGACTGGAGAAACTCCTTATGCACTGGTATATGGTTCCGAAGCCGTACTACCAATAGAGCTTGAAGTTGCATCCCTGCGGGTCCTCCTCGAGAACCAAGTCAATGAAGTCGACTGGATGCAAAGTCGATATGAACAGCTAGCCCTACTCAACGAGAAAAGGCTAAGAACAATCGAACATACAAGAGCATATCAACAAAGAATGGCTAGGGCTTTCAACAAAAGGGTGAAGCCCCGAAACATCAGTGTGGGAGATTTGGTCCTAAGACAACACCCTCCTAATGCCATGAACCCCCTTGGAAAGTGGGGACCCCGATGGATTGGTCTGTACGTAGTCAAGAAGATACTAAGCGGCGGTGTAGTCCAACTCGTGCATTTAGACGGAGATCAGCTGCCAAAGGAAGTCAACCTCGACAAATTAAAGAGGTTTTACGTCTAATAAATGAAGACCATAACAAAAAAAAAAAAAAAAAAAAAAGCTCGCTAGGTTGAAAAACCCGCAAGGGCGGCCTAGGCAAAAAAAAAATAAGCCCGCTAGATTGAAAACCCGAAAGGGCGGTCTAGGCAAAAAAAAAATAATGGTCTTCGTTTGTTTGAACTACGGAGACCTGAGCCTCTACACTTGGAGGAACGTAGGCAACCTTCGGGTGCAGTCTAAAACATAAACAAATACCCAAATCATTCTCAAATTAACGAGATGCAATTTTTATTCATTCCTAAACAAGTGGTCTATTCTAAATTGCAATCTCTCGGGGGTACTAGGAAAAATCAAATTTTCTCTTGGCCTTCGAAGGACCACCCGAACAGCCATCAATCCTACTTTTCTTGGGAGGCCTAGGGACACTGATGCGGACCGATATCTTCTGCGCAACCGAGCGCCTCCGAGCATAAAAATCATCCAAAGGGGTACCGAAAGGGTCGGTCAGAATGTTGTTCACATCAGCAGCAGCTTCCTTATACCTCAAAGCACTGCTGGGCTCAAAATCCCTTCCTAGCAACTCAGCCCGAAGAGCATCTACCCAAGTAATGCCACGGTAGACGGTACCAATCAAATGATCCAAGTAACTCTCGGGAAGAAGAATACTACCCCGGTGCAATGGAGCGGAAGCCCAACGGTCACGATCATCTCCCCAAGCCAACTGAAGCTCATTCGAGAAGTCCGGGCCCATATAAGAAACTGGACGAAGTACCCCATTCCTAAGAAAAGGAATTACTTGCTGGCGACCGAACTGTCTCAAAACCCATTCTGACTGATAAAACGAGGAGTCCCTCAATCCGGGTAAAACCACATGCTGGAAACCGAAGGTCCACTCCACAAAAGGGCGAAGACCCCAAGGACACCACTCAACATTAGCTGTGAGACGAGAAGCAAAAAATCTCCTCCAACCCTCTTCGGTCAAATCTCTAATCAACAACCGTCACCTATGAACAGCAAAAGGAGAAAGGTCGCCATCCGCCGCATAAAGCATGAAATGCTCTCGAAGCCATATGGTCAAAAGCAAGGGGCTTCCTCTTCGCATCTCGCCTGTACGGTGCAACTCGTCCAAACCATGCAAGGTCTCTCCTACAATAAGCGGAACTATGCTAAATCGCTGTCCTTTCGCTTGCAACACTATCTCAGCCAACTGCGCATCCGCAGTACCCAGAGGAGTGACAAACAAAACCTCGCTGAAAAGGCAGACAGCCATGGCATTTCTCTTAAAAGACTGAACTGCGACATCTTCCGAATGCAAACTGAAAAACATCGGAAGCTCAGTTATGTCAACAACGGTCCCGTGCATCATCTTCTTCACTTCTTCGACAGGGAGATTCAGAATGTCAACCCAAGAATCAACAACACCGCGGTAATACTTGGGGACGGCAATCCGACCGGCCAAAGGCATACCCAAAATGGCCCCAAAATCATCAACGGTCGGCACCATTTCATTAGCTGAGAAGTTGAATGTATGGCTATCACAATCCCAAAAGGCTGCAGCATCCTTCAACAAGTCTCAATCCGGCTTCAATGTCCGCAAAGTGAAAAGAATTCGAAGCTCGAAATCCTTGATGAAGGCATTTTTGGGATGGGTCTTAAAACAATACACGAAGGTCGACAAATCCTTCTCGTAACTCTTGACAACCTCGGCATCAAGGCTAAAAAGGTTGGAGGCCATGGGAAAGAAAGTTATAAGTGAGATTGGGTAATAGAATGGTGTTAAAAAATGACAGAAAATGGCTGTTGGAATCGAATTGTCGACCAGAAGCTGATATTATAGCTGTTAGAGTATCTTTTGGTCAGCAAGTATCAGGCCCTGAATTTCGCCTCCCAGAGGCGCGCGCCTCCCGACACCGGTCTACAAGGCGCGCGCATTCCGTGTCCAAGAGAGGAATCGCCCGCGTCCCAGGGATAAGAAGGCTCCAGAAATAGCCTTTGTCAGTTCAAGAAGGAAGCCCAGGCACGTTTAAATGCCTTCTATCTACAGAAAACATCAATCCCACCAACAAGAGAAGCTCAAGACGACGGCAGCAAGCACTCGGAAGGGTACACATTAATTTGGTCCGCCCTTAAGGCATGTCTAAAAACTGAAATAAGATAGAAACTCACACTCAAAGTAGGTTGTCTTTCATTTTTTCTCAAAAGATCAGTTTTTACAATTCATCCCCAGCACAAAACATTCCGCAGTCAACTATGCCCGCACCCCATCAAAAGTCAAAGTCAAACAGTCAAAACATCAAAGTACGACTCACGACAACAACTTGGTCTAGGATGATCTACAGAATCACTGCTTCATCATCAAACAAGATCTACATCCATTCAAAGCAAACGGTCCTCCGGGTCCCGCATCTCAGCAAACGATCCTCCGGGTCCCGCACTTCAGCAAACGGTTCCCCGGGTCCCGCACCTCAGTAAACGGTCCCCCGGGTCCCTCACTTCAGCAAACGGTCCCCCGGGTCCCGCACCTTAGCAAACGGTCCTCTGGGTCCCGCACCTCAGCAAAAGGTCCTCCGGGTCCCGTACTTCAGCAAACGGTCCTCCGGGTCCCGCACCTCAGCAAACGGTCCTCCGGGTCCCGCACCTCAGCAAACGGTCCTCCGGGTCCCGCACCTCAGCAAACGGTCCCCGGGTCCCGCACTTCAGCAAACGGTCCTCCGGTCCCGCATTCCAGCAAACGGATCTCGCTATCAGCAAACAGATCCCGCTTCCAGCAAACAGATCCCGCTTCCAGTAAATGGATCCCGCTATTGGCAAAGCCGCTCACACAGGGAGCGCACCCTTATCTCTCAAAGCCGCTCACACAGGGAGCGCACTCCTATCTTCCGCAATTTCAAATTCCTGCTTTTATCGAGTCTTTTCCTTTTCTTAGTGATGTCCTAGGCGGATGTCCATCTTTCGTCGGTGCGTTTGCTTCGCAATCCATGCCACCGAGGGGCACTGTAGACACCCCGCCTTGGACCGCTCACCCCGATTGCACACTTGATTTTGTGTTTCTCCCTCTTTTAAGTGTTTCCTGTTAGTTTCTGTTACTTTGGTTAAGTTCCAGACGGACTTCGTTAAGTCCCGGGACTAAACTGAATAACAGTTCTAACTTTCTAGTCCATTCTGTCAGAAATCGCTTCACAGAGTCGCGCGCCTCCGCCCCTTGAGGCCAGACGCGCGCGCCTTCCGCCGCCTATGTGGGATGTGCGCGCTTCTGGGGCGTGTCAGTTACAGATTCTGCCCAAGAATCTCTCCCTTGCTCATTATACATGATTTTGCCCGGGAAAGATTTCTTGGAGACTCCGTTTGGCTCCAAAAACAGTCACTTTTCAACTATAAAAAACCCTCCAATCCATCATTGGAGGAGGACTTGGAAAAATCATCATTTTAGACCTTTTACTCACTCTTTTCCTAGACCTTTCCTTTGGGATTTCTTCAACAAAAGTACTCAACCTCTTCTTCAAGGCTTGACAAGAGGTTCTCTTTTTGAAGAATACTATAGGTAAATGTTTTAAGCTCTTCTTTTCTTCTCTTCTTCTTCTTCTTCTTCTTCTTCTTCTTCTTCTTCTTCTTCTTCGATCAAATGTGCCATCACCCAAAACCATTTGGGACATGACACCAACGGTCCTTTCATTACATTGAATTGGCCTATGAGTCATCTCCCTACATTTCAAACTCTAAAACCCCTTTTTATCATCTTTTTAATAGGAAGAACACATTTATCTTAGAAAGTGAAATATGAACAAACAAGACCGACTTTGCTCGGGCGAAATGGGTGTTTAAGTACTTCCCATTTCGTAACCTAACCCCCGAACCCCTCATCCCAAAGAATCTTTGTTTTCGTAAATCAAACTTAGGCTCATAAACATTAGGTTTTCTTACGTTCCTCAAAAACGTGGGTGGCGACTCTAAAACACAATTAGACATCCTAGGTTAATTCACACGCTCTAGCCTAAGCCGTGGTTCCCCCGGGGTATCTACAGGTCCAGGTGGACCTATGTAAGGATCCGGTCGGACCTTGCATAGGACCCGGCCGGACCTCATGTAAAACCCGGGCGGACCTTCTGGTTTTGGCCTGGGATTTTCTTAGTCCGATTTCTTGTGGGTTTGGCCACTTGTTACCTATTTGGAATAGGACAAACAATTATAAAAACCTCCTCTAGTTGCTCTAATCACTCCAATGCATTGTGTGAGCCTCCAAAGAGTTTTAGAGGGTTATTTCTTGTTCTAAGATCCCTAGAGTGAAGAAAAAGAACATCACATAAAATTCCATATAGTTCCAAAAACAATTGTGAAAGCGTGTTTCACAATTTGTTCTAGCAACCAAGATCAAGAAGCTTCTTGATATTCATTCGAGGTGTGGATACCAATAGAGGGCGAAGCTTATCACCTCCATAGTTCGTGTTCTTGCTTTTGTTCATGATCAAGTTTCAGAGTTCCACCAAAAATCTAGGTTGTTAATCAAAGGCTTCAAGGGTTAGTATTCTAGTATTCATTATGCAGTATTTTATTTAATCATATGAATGGATCTATGGGCTTTGGGTTTCATAAAATTTTTAATGCTTTATTCCGCTGCGTATGATTATAGGAAACCCGACACTTGCCCTCCAAATTTGCTTATTTACGTGCAATATGAATTGGGAACAAATTCCTTTAAGGAATTAGATTCCTTATTCACACCAACTTTAATAAACAGCCATGGCCCAACTCCATGTCTTATGGTTCGGCCGAGTCCTTTCTAAGGTTTGGCCTAATCTTTGCCTTTATCATCTCCATCCCAGTTTTGACTCCTCGCTCCATGGTTTTGACTCCACACCCCAGCAATTTCCCACCTTGAGACATAAACCACCATTGTTACTCGCTCTTATCATAGAGAACAAGCAAAATTTTTTACACCACCATGTGACACCAAACTCCTCCGTGATGTTGATCCTCCATGCTCCTCCATTATGAGTACGATCCCCTGCGATGTCCTCGTCATGAGTCACCATGCCTAAGTAATAAGGCAAGTTGAAACCAAGCGATGCTTCAACCTCTCCATGTTAGATTCTTCTTGCCTCCCTATATCAAATTTTACCTTGATTTATCTGCAAGACTAACTTCACCTTCTACCTCCTAGATCCACTCCCCTTGCAATGCTCCCCATGAAACTCAGACACATCTTGCTTCTTGCATTGTCTTCTTGTGGTCTTTTCTCGCTCTCGATTAGGGCCACTTGATTCCCACTGCATTGCATATTTTGAGTCACTCTCCCCCCTAACATGCCATTCATTGATGTCTCTCAGTTTTTACACCAATAAGCCGGTCTTCACGCCTCTTGGTCCCACCCGAAATGAATTTTTATGTTTTCGGTAGAGTGCAACATCCTCCTATCTCACATCCGTAGTTTGTGAGAAGTCCTCATCTTCTCACGTGGTAAAACCGGCTTATACCAGTCATATGTGCATTATCGGTTGCTACTGCAAGTGCCTGATGTATTCTCCTTTCTTTCATATTATCTCCATCACCTAAATTTGCATAAGACAAATTTCTCCCCAAATGATCTTTCTTCAACCACCTTGACTACCCCAAGATCTTTTGAACACCTCCGGATCTATCTAGAACTATGCATCTCCAAATTCCACTGAATCTATGCAGATCTCATAAGAAACAAAACGAACTGATTCAGACCATCTGACCTTCTACACGATCGTGACCTATTTGGCACGCTCTTTCTTTAACACAAAACCTAGCATCTCTCAGATTAACCCTGCACGACTTCTATACGAATCATCTGCACTGCACGAAATCTACACGTGAGCTGCACAAAGCCTGCACGTGCATTGCACTAACCTGAACGTGCACAGCACGAAAATCTTCTGTTTCTTTCTTCAACTTGGATCTCCTAAATCTCAAACCAAAGCTCTTGATAACAATTATTGGAGATTTGGGGGGATCTCCCCATCCACTAGCCCATACTAGCAGTCATTGTTGGTCCCAAAGCACAATAAGGGTATGAAAAGAGGCTAGAGGGGGGGGGTGAATAGCCTATTAATATTATCAACCATTTTTTAAAATTCAACCTTATGCTTACTTCTTGAATTTTGCGGTCAAGTAAAAACCACTAGTTCAATAGTAAAATGCACAACGGAAGTTTTCGATAAAAACGAGGTAGAGTTGGTTTTGAATTTAAAACGACTAGGTAGGCAGAGATTGCGGCAGCTGATATTGCGGTAGGAAATATGCGGCAGCCAACAGATAAGCAGGATAATTAACAAGGTAGGTTCAACTGCGGTAAGCAAGGATAGCGGTCGACAAGATTGCAGTAGGCAATCTGCGGTCGGCAAAGGGAACATACAAGGTAGGTTGAAAATGAAAGATTGTGTCTGAGAGTTTTGGCAAATAGATAAGTAGTCAGGGGTGATAACTAAAGCAGCAGGCAAGCAACAAACACAATTCACAACAATCTGAATATCTGGAAAGATCAAAACACTAAACGACAAAAAAGATTAATATGAGCAATAAGAACAATAGCTGAAAGTAAATTTGCAGAATGTAAATTGCAATAAGTAAATGACATAATGATTTGGAAAGGTTTGATCTATTAAAAGATCTATGTCCTTTACCAAGATGGTCAGTCTTGGATTTTGAATGGAGGATATATTGATTCTCTTGAGTACAGATTACAAAGATGAAGTATTGAATCAACACCTACTTTCTATGAAGAACTAATCCTAGACTTAGACCAGTGTATCCCAAATGATGCAATCTATGTGATTGATCAATTGGGGGGTGTGTGTGTAAAGAATCAAGAGCTCTATGTAATCTATATGATCGAGAGCCTAATGAATCTTTAAGTGTTGCTGGGCTTGAGATTTGATGTGCTTGAAGGTTGCTGGAGATCTTTGAAGATTTGAAGGAGAATGCTTAAAGATTCAAATGATTCTGGAAATATTGAGTATGATCTTCAATCACCAAGTATTTCAACAACAATTTCAATCTTTGAATCTCAACAGTCTTTCAATGAAGAATACAAGGCCTATTTATAGCCTTGTGAGAGAGGTAGCTGTTTGAATTCTTGGAGGACAAGTTTGGAAGATGATGAGCTGGAGGATTCTGATTGGAGCTCATTTCTTTGTCATCTTGTAGTTGCAGAAGTTAGTGGTCAAGATGTACTATCTTGTACCAGACATAACGACCAAATTCAAATTTGAATTTTGCAACGTTCTGAATCAAACTTGTCTTTTTCTTGGTCGTGACCTGGTTGTGCGGTAGCTATATCCTTGCTACATCATGGATATTGCGGTCACCTAACCATGCGGTTGCTCCATGCACTTGCTTCCATAAGTGGCAGCACAATCAGCAGTAGCTTGATTGAGGTAAGCAGACTTAGCTTTTTCACAGTATCAGTAGCAACAGCATTTCTTCAAAATTTGAGGGGCTGATCTTCTAAGCCTAACTAAACTAAAAATGGACTTTACTACTGAAGTTATAAAACTTCTTACAATGAAACCTAAATTCCATAAAAAGTAAACTAAGGTTATCGGATCAATCAAATCTAGGTAATAGGAGTGGTTTATAATATGCATACTCAATAATCTCCCCCTATTTGATTGAGACCATTATCTACTTTAGCAAAGTCTAATTCATTGTAATTGGTAATAACATGTTTCAAGAAATTAGTTTTATTAAATTCATGCCCCAAGTCAATGCACACACAGTAAGTAAATGTTATAAATTTCTATCATCCTAAAAAGAAAAATAAAAAGACTAATCCTAGAAGATAGAAATATTTTGATGCAATTCAAAGAAAATATATGAGAGTTAGGAAAAGCATCAAACAACGCAAACATAAATGGTACTCTGAATCATTAAAGCAGTGGGGAATAAGTGTACACACAACGATAATAAGTTTTACAAACCAAATTATGTTAAGCAAAAATTAAAATTGTCTTAGGCATCCAGCCTAACAAAGTAAACGGTAAAGAAGTGCGGTCAACAAAATATAGTAAGAAGAACGGTCAGGTAGAGTGGTGCGGTAAGGAGGGACAGTCGGTTAGTGTGGTAGCTTCACATATCCAGTCCAGGAATCTTTACTTCATCTTGAAACTCTGGAATAATGGGGCAGCTGAATGTGTTGGCAAGCATGTAATCGAAACTATTCACGGTAGGGAAATCAATGCTATTGCCTTCATCATTTTCTTCCTGAGAATGTATGTTTCCGTGACCACGGTCAGCAACCTGGATTGAACTTTTAGTAGCAGCACTCCCGACAGATCTTTGCACAGATTCTTCTAAGGTTTCCAACTTTCTTTCCACAACCTGAAATGAACCAACGACCGTGTTGGTGAGTTCCTCAATCCTCGTTCCTTGATAATCCAACGGTGACTTGAGAATACCAAAAATAGCTTTAATGGTTTCAAGATTTTTGGCTTGATTTTCTGTGAGAGATTCAAGGGAGGCTTTGATTGACGCATCAACTTCCTTCTCCATGCTGAACTTAATCTTTTTCAGCTCATGGGTCACTTCATTCTTAAAAATATCCATCTACTTATTGATTTCAATGGAGGCATCAAGAACCTCACGAGAAATGCAGCGGTTGAGTGCGTTGGTTTGGACGGTCAATGCATCCTTCACAAATTTTGGAGTGATCATGAAATTTGGAGACAGAGCGGTCGAGGTAGAAGCAGCGGTCGGAGGAGCTTGAGCGGCAGCAGAACTTGAACTAGCATTTCCAAGAATTACGTCCTTGACTGTCTTTGTTATGGCCAATGTCTCCCCCTTAATGGTATCAATCAGCTTTGAGGGAAGAGAACATAGCTCTTTCTGTAGATTGGCATGGGAAGATTTAAGGTCAATGACCTCTGCGGTTAGCTGAGCAATTGCAGATTGATTTTTTGACTGAAGTTTTGTCAAGGCTTGGACTGCGGTAACCTAGACTGCGGTAGCTGGAACTTCATCAGTAATCACTTTGACCGGAGAGGGTGGAGTTAGAACTGGTGAGTGAGTTGGGGACACGACGGGCGTGCGGTCGGGAGACTGAGAGACATCATGAGCTTCTTCATCAGTTAAGCGAACACGATCAGTCTCATCGATCGGAGAAACGCTCTTCACGGTAATCTCAGTGCGGTTGAGGGTAGGACTATCAACATCGATGCCCTTATCTTTCTCATCACTATCCCCTTGCTGACTGTCTTCATCATCTTGCTTGTCCTCATCTTCACGGTCACTATCTTCATCACTCCCAACAAGCTCAACTTCTGAACCACTTGAAGTCTCTTCAGTTTTTTCATTGTTAGATTCATCCCTGAGGGAGTAAATTTGTTGAGCAACAGTGGGCTTAAGCTTTTGGGAGACCTTTTTCAATGTGGGAGCAACCTCAACCGCGGTCTCAGAAGCATCAGGAGGAGAACCAGTAAGATAATGAGTCCTCTTCTTCTCCCCCTGAGATGTTGCGGTCGAAGGGAGTTTGGAAGCTTTGACTGGTGCGGTAGGTTTTGGAAGTTTTGATTTTTCAGGCTTGGATGGAGCGGCAAGAGACCTTAGCGGTGAGGTCGACTTGCGAGGAGGGGTAAGAGAGTAAGTAGACTTGGCAGATGGTACCTTGAACTTGATCCCAACAACAACAGATAACTTTTTGATGGCAGGTTCAACGGTAATTCCCTTGCCTTTAACTTTGACCGGAGTGGTAGGCAATGATTCCTTATTATCATCGTCATCATCTTGTTCATAACCTACGGCAGGTAGAGAATGCTTTTGCTTGGAAGGAGACTCACAAGGTTCATGAGGGTCCTTAGAAAGATAGATTTTGTACAGAGTATTTCCAAAAAAAAATTAGAAATTGGTCTTCATTGTGGATCGGGTAAAGAGCTTGTTTTTAGAGATAGCCAAGATGAGGTCAGGATTGTTCACCATCACATTTCTGATCTCCTTAATGTGGGTCATGAGGAAGGTAATAAAGCGACTGTGGGTGCGGTATTTGATCTTCCTTTTTTCCTTGGCTTTGTTTTATGCGGCTATGTTTTCCTTCAAGGAATCATAAATGATTTGACACTAGTCCATGTTCTTGCCCAGATAAATCGCGGCAGAAAGGGTCCACTGAGTTGTATTCAGATTGGCTTGGTTACCAGTCTTACAATTGATAGAATGACCCACCAAGTGATTGATATGGTACATAGCTTCATCAAATTCCTTTTGAGGAACTTTGGTGACATGAGTGTGACCAACCAACCGTTTTGCAAGTGCCTTGAGTTCATCATCAGCTACGGTCGTGGCATATGTAACACCAGCCATCTTTTTGATGCCAAGGACTTCACCAATATTGACCACGTATAAGGTCATTTCAATGCCTTCTATTTCTGCATGAATGAACTTTACCATTTTACCCTTTGTGCTTCGACCAGTCTCCTCAGTTGCGGTCGTAAAGAATTGATCTACTAAGGCTGGAACATGAAAATCTTGATCGAAGGTGAAGAACGGCAGTATTCCTATCCTTTCAAATCTTTTAATAAAGTTTCTCCCAATGGCATCCTCTTTTAAGTCTTCGATGTTCATCAGAAGACCAGGTAGGAAATGATTGGTATCCGTAGAGTGCGGTCGATGGAACTCGAACGTGAATTATGATGTGGTCAAGGATGTAACTAATGCTTCTTTAAAGCAGTAAACGCAAACACTAAACATGATATCTGGCCTACTAGCAGTTAAGTATAGGAAAGAGCCAATCATACCTCGATACAAGGTTTGATCAACCTTCTTACCTTTTAAGTCTTTATCCAGCTTGTTACCAGTAGCCATAGGAGTGTCGTATGCCTTTACATTGTCAAGTCCAAATTTCTTTATGAGATCTTTTATTTACTTTGCTTGGTTGAGGAAGATGCCTTCAGCACATTATTTAATTTGTAGCCCAAGAAAGAATGTCAATTCTCCCATCATGCTCATCTCAAATTTGCTTTTCATTAGCTTCTCAAATCTCTTACACAACAATTCATTAGTAGAACCAAAAATAATATCATCGACATATATTTGAACAAGTAAAGTATGATCATGATATTTAGCAATGAATAGAGTTGTGTCGATCTTACCACGCTTAAAGCCTTTCTCTAGAAGAAATTTAGATAGAGTATCATACCATGCACGTGGAGCTTGTTTGAGTCCATACAAAGCCTTTTGAAGTTTATAAACATGATGGGAAATTTGAGGTCTTCAAATCTGGGAGGTTGAGCAACATAGACAGTTTCTTGAAGTTCGCCGTTGAGAAATGCACTCTTCACATCCATTTGATAAAGCTTGAATCTTTGAAAGAGGCATATGCTAAAAATATCTTATAGCTTCAAGTCGTGCAATGGGGGAAAAAGTTTCATCGTAATCAATGCCTTCCTCTTGTCTATATCCTTGTGCAACCAACCTAGCTTTGTTTCTTGTGATGTTTCCATTCTCATCCATCTTATTCCTAAACACACACTTTGTATCAATCACTCCTTGATCCTTTGGCCTTGGAACTAAGGTCCAAACTTTACATCGTTCAAATTGGTTGAGCTCTTCTTGCATAGAGATAACCCAACTTGAGTCTTGGAGTGCTTCATCAACTATCTTGGCTTCAACTTGAGATATGAATGTGGTAAGTGCATCATAATTTGATCTTCTTGTTCTAACACCAGAATGTAGGTCACCCATGATATTCTGAATTGGGTGATCTCTGACCTCGCGTACTTTATGAGGTAGGTCTGGTTGAGTTCATGGTTGCTGTAAGTCTTCTAGTGGTACATCATTTCTGCCATCCCAATCATAGGTAAGTTTAGGGATTGGCTCTTCAATATTGATGGGTGCTTCAGCATTTTCTTCATTTGGATTTGCTGCTGATGTGGTAGCATCAGAAGCTTCATTTATGGTAGGTGGAGGTGCTGTTGAGGTAGATGGATTTCCTTGAGTTGACTGATTTTGTGGTCGACTTGTACCTGTCTCATTAAGCTCAACAAAATCATCAGCAACATTTGGAGCCAAATGTGGCTCAAGGAGAGAATGTTCATCAAAAGTAACATGGACAGATTCAACTATCTTAAGAGTGGTTTTATTAATAACGAAAATCTTTTAAGTGTTTAGCATACCCAACAAATATACCTTTATCGGCCTTAGGAGCAAATTTACCTCGATGTTCTTTACCGTTGTAGAGAATGTAACATTTGCATCCAAAAATCTTAAAGTAGGAAATGTTGGGGGTTCTTCCTCTCTAATGTTCATAAGGAGTTTTGTTGTAGGTCTTGTTGATGAGGGATCGATTTTGAGTGAAGCTTGCTGTGTTGATAGCTTCAGCTCAAAAATATTGTGGTAGCTTAGCTTCAACAATCATCATTTTTCTTGCCTCTATCAACGTTCTGTTCTTCCTTTCCACAACACCATTTTGTTGACGAACTCCAGCAGCTGAAAAGTTATGGTCAATACCATGGTCGTCACAGTATTAAGTGACGCTGTTGTTCTTGAATTTCGTTCCATTATCAGATCGAACACTAACGAGGTCGTCTTCTTTTTGAGTTTGGAGCTACCTAAAGAGCGCGGTCAAAATGTCATAACAATCATCATTAGAGATCATCATTTCGACCCACGTATATCTTGAATAATCATCTACCACAACTAATGTATATCTATTTCCTCCAATACTTACGGTAGTGACAGGTCCAAACAAATCCATATGAAGTAGATGCAAACATCTTGAAGTTGACGGAGTGGTCTTGCTGGAGAAAGACACATTTGGTTGTTTGCCTAGTTGACAAGCTAAGCACTTTTCGTCGTGGTGATCAGCTACTTTAAGTAGACCATGAACCAGATTTTCTCAACCAATCTTGGAGAGATACTTGAAGTTCAAGTGACTTAGTCATTTATGACAAAGCCAACTATTTTTGCTAACATTCTTTGCTACAAAATAGAGATTAGAAGAAATACAAGAAGAATTGAAATCAACAATGTAAACATTTTTCTTACGGATCCTTTTGAGCAAAGTGACGCCGGAGTTGCCATCCTTGATAAGACAATGAGTTGAAGTGAAGTGGCATTGCAATCCTTTGTCGCAAATTGTGAGATTGAGAGAAGATTGTGTTTCAGACCAGTAACTAGAGAAAAATCTTGAATTGTTATTTTTCCTTATCTGATGACTCCATATCCAATGGTCTTTCCTTTGCTGTTGTCTCTAAAAGTAACTGCTGGACCTTTTTCATTACGGACACTTTCCAATAGGTTGATATCTCCAGTCATATGCCTTGAGCAACCACTATCTAGATACCATAAATTTGTAGCTTCATTGGAGTGACCAGCCATGAGACAGAGGACCTATAAAATAAACATTTAAGATCGAGGTCCCCTTTATTATTTTGGGTCCTAAAGATTAGCAGCTTTTGACAACCCACACTTGCCTCACAGAAGGGGGTTTAAGCCTTCTGGGATTGAGTGTGAATCTTAAAAGACATTCAGCAGCCTTGTGACCATAATCATCACTCACAGAACAATGGTGGAAGCCACCCAACTGAGGGTTAACAAACTTTGTTGAAGTCTTGAGCACAACATCATTTACTGGTATGGATGAGATCTCCCTTACAAAGTTCATCCTCTTGAACTTTTCTGCCTTCCCACCACATACGGTCGGCAAACCTTGATGGGCAGCCTGCCGCAGAGGTATTGGCTTGCGGTAAGGAGACTCCACCTTGATGGTGCTTGCCGCATCAGTAGGTTCATCCATGGAAATACCTTTCAACTTTCATGCCTTGACAGTTTGTTTCTTAGGGTAGACATAATTGAAATCTAGTTTCTTCTTTGGTTCTTGTCCTTGACCCTTTGATACATGATGTTTAGCCTTCGACCCTTCCAAAGTTTGCTGGGTAAATTTCTCATCTCTTTCACAACAAGATGCACATTTAAAGTTGTCACTAGTTTGAAATCCCAAGCCTTCTTTATCACCACTAGACTTCTGGGATTCTAATATTTGTTCCATAGTGACACGGGAATTGGTCCACTCATTAGTGATCCGTTTAAGGTCATGTATATCAGCAACCAATTCTTCGTTTTTAACTTTAAATATGGCATTTTGTTCTTTTAAGAAATAGTTTCGATCAGTAAGAGGAGTCATGCTCTTGATCTTCTCCTTAAGGAGGGTGAGTTCAGATCTTAGTAGAGATTTCTCCATTTTAAGCTGGGAAATTTCTTCAGTTTAAAGTGCTAAAGCTTCCTTCATGCCAGAAAACTTACTAATTACCTATTCAACTTTCATAAACATCTTTTCTTGTTCATCGAGAGAAATGTCAAACTTGACCTGAGGATTGGTAGGAAGATTTTCCTTCACTTTGGGATTTTGTAGAGCCTTCTTTGCTACACTTACATCACATCTTAAAAATAGAAGATCGCCATTCTTTTGAACTGGAGTTAGGAATCCTTTTTCAACAAGTTCATCAGTCGTATAACTTATCCGTTTAGGTTTTAATTTGGTGAGAGATGTTCATGATCACTTTCATCATCGGAATGAACGACCAACAAATGTGACCTTCTTCAGAATACTCGTCGCTTTCATCAGAATCTGACTCTATCCAGGTAGCTAACTCTTTTGTGGTAGAGTCCTCTTCAGCAACCATTCCCTTTTGCTTTGAATGTCTTGGAGTGAAGTTGCTTTTCTTCTTCATGTACTCAAATTTAAGAATTGGGCATTCTGATGCGAAATGACCTGGTTTCCTGCAATTAAAACAAACGAGGTCTTCTTTCTTCTTGGAGAAGTTGAAGTTCTCTTTCTTCTTTGTAGAGCCTCTCCTTGAAAACTTGCTGGATCTTTGCTTGACGATCCGGGTCTTGCTGATTTTCTGAATTTTTGGAATCTTTTCACGAACATAGCAAAATCATCATCATCCATATCAAGTAATCTGATGTGAAGATCTTCTTCCTCGATCACTTCTTCCTTTTGAGCGACCAATGATATGTTCTTTTGTTTTCCTTCCATTTCTTCAATGTTGTGAAGCTGATATCAAAGACTTTGAGGTTGGCATAGAGGCTTCTGAGTGACATATCATCTAGAAGCTTGGTATCTTCAAGAGTGTTCCTTTGTGAAGATATTGAGATCCAAGAGCAGCTAGGAAATTCACATTGATTTCTTTCTTGGTAAGCTTCTTTCCAAGTGCGGTGTGTACTCACGATTTCACAGTAGTTTCGGTCATAAATGGCTCTAAGTGATTCACCGGGATCTTAGCAAAGTTTGTTGAATCTTCTTTGAATAGCAACTTTTTGCTCTCTTTGCAAGCTTGATCTCCTTCGATGTAATCTTCAATTGCATCCCAAAGATCTTTTGCAGTAGCACACTCCATGATTTGTCGACGCTGAGACGTACTCAAAGTACTTAGGAGTATGCTTTTTTCTTTTACATCCATTCCAACCAATCTCATCTTCATCGGTCCATTCAGCTTTTGGTTTCTTGATTGATGGTGTGTCAGCATTGGTAGCAGGGTCTGGATTTGCTTTCATTGGAAAATATGGTCCAATGGTAAGACAATCACCAAGTTGCTCGTTCATGGATTGTTAGTGCAGAAATGTGGTGCTACCACAAGTGCTACCAACAGTGTTACCCCAGACGGGATTTGTAATAGTTTCATCATTTATTCACAAAAATATTAGGTATTAATATTTAATATTTGCTGCAAGTTTAATGTTATTTATAGGTCCAAATAATCATTAAAGGTTGAACAAAAAGATGGAGCTACAAACAAGGGATTGGTTGAAGGAAATATTTACACATAAAAGAAGATTTACGTGTGAAAATCTTGGAGAGAAAGAAAAGCTTGAAGACTCATTCAATAAGCCTTAGGAAAAACGTGGGTACAAGGTCTGGAAGCATGGGGAGTACAAGAAGGAAGTGCACAAGAGAAGAGTGGTTGCTACAAAGTAGGAACCATGATCTTCTTGAGCCTAAAGTTTAGGAAACACTCTCCAACAACCACCAAGATGATTTCAGCCATTTTGGAGTGCCCTCCACGTTTTGGAGGCCTATACAAGGGAAAAGGATGATCAAGATTAAATAATAACATACAACACACATCTTGAGAGAGAGCTCACATATTCTTACACCATTGTTGCTAGTGATGTTATAACACTCATTCCAACATCACAATCTAGTTCTTTGAATGAACTATTTGTTGAAGGCTAATTGGTCTAGCCTTTTGATTGTGATGTGAGTGTTATTTCTTTATTGAAGGATCTATATCTAGCACATTTTGTACTCTTTATTTTCTTTAGAAGATAGGAGTTGTTTAGACTTTGTACTTAAGAGAAATACTTATAGTAAAAGTTTTTTTTTTTTTTTTTGCCATGAGGATACCACAAGTTATATTTTATATACTTGTGAAAATATTATCTCTCTGTCTCAAATTTCCGCTGCAAACTTTTTCAGAAACTATTTTCTGCTCGTGTGTGTAAGTGTTGCCTGAAGTGTTATCGTTGCTCTGATAACACCTTTGATAACAATTTCTAAAACCCAAGGCCATTGACAATTTCATGGAGTAGAAGTGGGTTAGAATGTTGTGTTTCCATACGTCAAAGTTGTCTTCGTCAAACGTTGGAACGTGAGTGTAATTAACCGTTGCCATAGCTTTCTGACTTGCCATATTGAATCGGCACCCAAGCTGTTAAGCTTGAAAAACAAAAGTTTTATGAAGGTGTTAGCTCTGATACCACTTGTTGGTCCCAAAAACACAAAACAAGGGTATGAAAGAGGCTAGAGTGGGGGAGGGGTGAATAGCCTATTAAAATTATCAACCCTTTTTCAAATTCACCTTACGCTTACTTCTTGAATTTTGCGATCAAGTAAAAACCACTAGTTCAATAGTAAAATGCACAGCGGAAGTTTTCGATATAAAACGAGGTAGAGTTGGTTTTGAATTTAAAACGACTAGGTAGGCAGAAATTGCGGCAGCTGATATTGCGGTAGGGCAATATGCGGCAGCCAAGAGATAAGCATGAGAATTAACAGCGGTAGGTTCAACTGCGGTAAGCAAGGATTGCGGTCGGTAAGATTGCGGTAGGCAATCTGCGGTCGGAAAAGGGAACATACAAGGTAGGTTGAAAATGAAAGATTGTGTCTGAGAGTTTTGCAAAATAGATAAGTAGTCAGAAGTGATAACTAAAGCAGTAGGCAGCAACAAACATTTAACACACCAATTTGAATATCTGGAAAGATCAAAACACTAAACGAAAAACAAGATTAATATGAACAATAAGAACAATAGCTGAAAGTAAATTTGCAGAATGTAAATTGCAGTAAATGAATGACACAATGATTTGGAAAGGTTCGATCTGTTAAAGATCTACGTCCTTTTAAGATGGTCAATCTTAGATTTTGAATGGAGGATATATTGATTCTCTTGAGTACAGATTACAAAGATGAAGTACTGAATCAACACCTACTTTCTATGAAGAACAAATCCTAGACTTAGACCTGTGTATCCCTAATAATGCAATCTATGTGATTGATAAATCGGGGTGTGTGTGTGGAAAGAATCAAGAGCTCTATGTAATCTATATGATTGAGAGCCTAATGAATCTTTAAGTGTTGCTGGGCTTGAGATTTGATGTGCTTGAAGGTTGCTGGAGATCTTTAAGAAGAAGGCGAATGCTTGAAGATTCAAATGATTCTGGAAATCTTGAGTATGATCTTCAATCACCAAGTATTTCAATAGCAATTTCTCTCTTTGAATCTCAGCACTCTTTCAATGAAGAAAGCAAGGCCTATTTATAGCTCTTATGAGAGAGGTAGCTGTTTGAATTCTTGGTGGACAAGTTTGGAAGATGATGAGCTGGAGCATTCTGATTGGAGCTCATTTCTTTGTCATCTTGTAGTTGCAGAAGTTAGTGGTCAAGATGTACTATCTTGTACCAGACATAACGACCAAATTCAAATTTGAATTTTGCAACGTTCTGAATCAAACTTGTCTTTTCTTGGTCTTGACCTGGTTGTGCGGTAGCTTGAGTCTGTGCGGTAGCTATATCCTTGCTACATCTTGGATATTGCGGTCGCCTAACACATGCGGTCGCTCAGTGCGGTTGCTTCCATAAGTGGCAGCACAATCAGCAGCTGCTTGATTGAGGTAAAGACAGACTTAGCTTTTCACAGCATCAGTAAGCAGCAACATTTCTTCAAAATTTGAGGGGCTGATCTTCTAAGCCTAACTAAACTAAAAATGACTTAACTACTGAAGTTATAAAACTTCTTACAATAAAACCTAAAGTCCGTAAAAAGTAAACTAAGGTTATGAGATCAATCAAATCTAGGTAATATGAGTGGTTTATAATATGCATACCCAACAGTCATCAATATAGAGAAACTAATCAATACATAATAATAATATGAAAGAACAAATAACACAAATGATTTGTTAACCTGGTTCACCAACACATGGTTACATCCGGAGGCACCAAACCAGGATATCACTATAATAATAATAATATGAGATTATTACAATTTGCACATTCACTCACTAAAATCTTGTATGGCTACTCTCCATCAACAACTCTCAACACATATTATCTTACCTCCCCAAGAACACACAAACACGGTCATGATGCGGGGTGTAGGATCACCTCCCTGGATATCCTAGGCCCCCGGCCCCCTCCGTTACACTATTTTTGCCTCACTCTTGATATCCTAACTTTTTCCTAACACAAATTAGTACAAAATATTATGGTGGCTGTCACTGTAATACCCAAAAATTTATGATTTTTGTTTTAAGATTTAAGTAAATTTTGATTTGGTTACATTTGGATTTTATTTTGGCTTAATGGTTAATTGAAAAATATGGATATTTTTAGACTAATTAATTGGGACGGTTATAACAAAAGGGCCAACTGAAATCTAATGACTTTATTGTAGTTGATATAGACGTGTCCATGCCGGTTAACCGGCGGTTGGAAAAGTGCCGGTGGTCTAACTTTAACCGGACCGGCTAACCGGCTCTAACAGTTAGGTTAGGCGGTTAACCGGTTCATCCGGTTCAACCGTCTGCCTTTTTCCTTCTTTTTTTTTTACTGAAAAATGTCAAAAAAAAGTGACTGAAATATGGAAATTTAACTGAAAAATGTCAAAAAAAACTGACTGAAAACTGGAATAAACTGATTGAAAACTGACAAACTAACTGGAACCGTTAAAAAACTTACTGGAAATCTAGAAAAAATTAACTAAAAACTGACAAACAAACTGGAACCATTAAAAAACTGACTGGAAAACTAAATATAACTGACTGGAATCTGGAAACTAACTAGAATTCATTAAATAACTGACTGGAAAATTATGGAGAGTGGAATTTCAGAATGGAGTCTTTGAACAGTAGAGAGAGAAATATAGAGAGAAGTAAGGTAGAATTGTGGAAACAAAATGGGAGGGAGGGGATATTTATAGTTTCAAAAAACTGTTTTTTTTTTTTTTAAAAAAAATTCTGCACTTCTAGCAGTTTTTGCAAATTTTCTGCACTTCTAGCCTTTTTATTAGAAAATTATAAATTCCCAACCTTAACCGGACCGCCTCCTACCGGTTGACATTCGAAACGGTTGGCCGGTTTGACCGGTTGACCAACCGGCGGTTAACCGGTTCCGTTAATTTTTGGACATGTCTAAGATGATAGGTGTTAAATAGGAGGCCATAGATTAATATTAATTCTACATGGTGTAATTTGTGGGCTGGTATATTAAGTGAAGGAGGATTAATTTAAGACAAAAACTTGTATGAGACGGTCTCACACGTGAGACGGATCTCCTTGAGAGATTAAATAGTTTGCCCCCCTATGGGTGGGGGTGGGGCAAGCCCATTTCCTCTCTTGTCAAGATTAAATGGTTTGCCCCCTATGGGTGGGGTGGGGCAAGCTCATTTCCTCTCTTATCAAGATCCGTCTCATGTGTGAGACCGTCTCACACGAGACTTCCTCTTAATTTAATTGGTGCAGCCCATGATAAGGTGAAAGCACATATAGTTACCCGAGTACAATACTATTCCAAGTTGATTGAGTCATTCAAAAATTGAGAATGTAGCTGCTGCGCACAGATGCCGAGAACACGAGGAGGCCGCGCATGTCTGATTCAATTTGAGAGATTATAATCAAGACAAAGTCTTGTATGCGGCGGGTTGTAGGCCGTGCGACGGGCATGCCCCGTGGGTCAAACCCGCCCGACCCGCCTCTTCTACCTACCCACCAGCGCTCCTCCACTCCCAGCGCGACACGTGGCAAGTTAAAAAAAACCCCATTAACTTTAAAATGCTATATCTTAATATTTATAAATCTGAAAAAAAAATTAAAAATACTGTTGTGCTCGTCTCGACTAGACGAATAAAACTACATAGGTCATGATATTGTTTGATTTTTTTTTTTTTTTTTAAAAAACATGTTTTTTTACACACAAAAAGTTTGAGTTACTTTGTCAGCTGAGATGTAACATTCTGTTTTGATAAAAGTAACATTTTCATATTCAAAAGTAACACTTTTTACCGTCAAATGTAACAGCAATTTTACAAGAAAATTTAAATTGTTTGATAGTTTTTCTGGTTAGAAAAGTAATATTTGAAGTCTAACAAAGTGAATATATAATATAATTTTCTATATAGATGAATGTAACATTTTTATTTAGTAAATTTACTTTTCTTCTTAAAAAAGAGTAAAAATTCATATATATAATCGAGTAGTATTTCAATTGTTACTGTAACACCCCAAATTTTCTTACTGTATCTGAGCATTAAATGGCATTAAATAACAATAATTAAAATACCTCAAATTAGGGTTCTCAAACCAACCTTTATTACATCATCAGTTCATCATAAATGTGGAAGCGTAACCATCAAAACTTGTCTCGGCAGGTAAACAACCCTAGCCGTTAATGTATTTCAACTTAAACAGAGTAATTAATTATTCTTAAAATAACTAAATAATAAATCTTCAAATCTGCCCTTCTATCTACGGCTGCTCTCCTTCCTTTTCCCTCTACTTAAATCCTGAAATAGAAATTGTAGAGAAGGGGTGAGCGAATGAATGCTCAGTAAGTTCATACGTGGCCTCTCCGGTTACTAAGGAGAGACGACCAGAACGAAACAACACTATGAATGACTTTTGCAAGGATATGTTCAATTACTTTTGATTTAAGACTGCAGAGCAATACAGTCATAATACTCTTAAGATTTTACCTTCAAAGGATTATGGACTACGATCCAAAGGGATTCATTCTAGTTCCGTCAATTCCAACTTACATTATATCCTCAATGCCAACGGTATAATTTTGTACACTAGCTTTTTCAAGTCATTAGTGTAGTTCGTAACATATATGGTATCCACATATATGCTCAGGGTCTAGAATTATCCATGTAATCAGACAATTCTTGAGAGAAGGCATGTGATCATTCATGCAATCCCTAATTTAAGGACGAGTCTTTTCTAACTGGACTGTCCCGATAATGTCTTTTCTAACTGGACATTGTACATTCCAACAAGTAAGTGATTAACTTACGAGTTAGGATGTGACATATACCAAGGTACAAGTTGTGATAACAAGTTTTCAATCTTGATACTTAGTGGATCAATGGGGACATCACTAAGTAAGGATTCTTCCCAAAGAACGTTCAATAACGCGAATTTATTCAAATACTATCATGCCATATTGATAGTCTAACTTTATAGAAAGAAATATAGAGTTCCAATCAACAGGAGTTCAAATAACAGTAAGGAACGTATCCCTTTACCTTGATTGCTTTTCCTTGCAATGTTCTCCTTGTGCGAATCTACAAAGCATCGAATAGTTTACTTTAGTATCCTCTTACGATGTTAACTACTTCTACTTAGTTAACTGAGAGATGTGTTTTTACTTCTTTATTTCTTTACTTCTTTACTTACGTTTAAGTCTCTGACTTTGATTTACGAGTCAGTCCTTCAACTTTGTGAATTGTAAATAAGCCCTTCAACTTTGGATTAATTACAAATTGATCCTTCAACTTTGGATTAATTGCAATTTGATACTTCAACTTTAGTTTAATTATAAGTTGATCCTTCAACTTTCAGTTTAATTACAATTTAATCCTCCAACTTTAGTTTAATTGCAGGAAGGTCCTTTGACTTTGGTTTGTTCGTAAAGGTCCCCCAAGTTTCTTTTTAAACCACTTCGACCCCTTTTACCTCAAAGGTTTCCTTTTCATTCCTTTTAAGTTTAAACTTTATCAGTTTAATCCTTTTCCGTTAGGAAACTAACTGAAATCTTTTAATCTTCCCTCTTCTCGTTAACTTTCTAACTTTCAAGGTCTTCCAAGTACTTATTATATTCTTTCAAGTTAGTTTTCGAACTTTCCAATAACTCTCTTAAGGATCATGTTCTCTTTTCATTATAAATCTAACGAAAACACTAACTTTTCCGTCCAAACTATTAACATCCTAAATCAAGAATTAATACCCAATTCATATAGCTTTTTAGGGCGAATTTATAGCATCAAGATTTATAGATTTGGTCAATTTTTTTCTTGTTCTTAATTTTCTTTGTAAATTTCTAACATCCATTTATTCAATAACGCTAACAATCTTAAAAGAAATCAACAAAACCAATTCACAACATCATAAGGCCATTCGGCCGAACCCCTTATGGGGTGAATCCATATTTTTTCTCTTTTTTTTGTTAAATCCTAATTAACCTCAATTCCTTATTTGTTCAATTCCCATACATTATAAAACATGGATTTATTCAATTTATGATCACAGGGGTTAATCTTAAAAAAAGCTAGACATGGAGATCATCATTTTATCATAGCCTTTGAATCTAAGCTTTTAGCAATTAAAATTTCTCACTATTCATTTACTAGCATGCAAACCCCTAATGATATTCTCTTAAAACATGCATAACTTAAATTTTATTTATCCAAATTCAATTGAAATAAATTTGGAGGGTGAGGTTTTGCATTACCTTGAGAATGATCGATTATACTTCAAAAAAAAATGGCGAAAACTCTTCTCCCTCCTCCCTTGGCCGGCGGCCGCTGCCTTTGGTGGTTGATGATTAGGGTTTTTGTTATTTTGTTGTTTTGGTAAATAAAATAAACCTAAAAATTCACTAAACTCAAGGTTTATATTTTGGTTAGTTGTTAATTGGGCTTGATCTATTTGTTTTAAATTCAAAACTAACCCACTTGAGCCCATTACAATTTTTGGTCCAACTCTTTAATTACCTAGCCCACTCCTTAGTTAACCCATTAACCTAATTATATTTAATTAAAATGATTAACATAAATATAAATAAACAATAAAATAAAAAAATTCGGGTCATTACATTCTTACCCCCTTAAAAGAAGTTTGTCCTCAACTTTAACCAATCTTAATCTGAGAAGATGTCCGAGTACAATTCACGCATTTCAATTTCTAGTTCCCATGTTCGCTTCTCTTTCCGTGTGATTACTCAATTGCACTTTCACATAGGAAATCGCCACGCTTTCTTACAATCTCGTCTTTTCTGTCGACGATCTTGATGCGGCGTTCATCATACGTCAATCTGCCCGGACTCTTAACTGCTTGTACTCGATCACATGACTCGGATCATGAATATACTTCCTTAGCATGGAGACATGGAACACATATGTACTCCAGCTAGCACTGGCGGTAACGCTAATCGATAAGCTACTTCCCGGATCCTATCGAGAATTTCGAACGGAACCCACATATCGTGGACTTAGCTTTCCTTTAATTCCGAAACGCATAACTCCTTTCGTAGGCGATATCTTTAGGAATACTCGATCCCCTGGCTGAAATTCTAGTCCTCCTTCTGTTATCTGCATAGGATTTCTGTCTACTCTGCGCAGTCTGTAGCCATTTCCGAATCTGTTGTACCTTATCTGCCTGTAACTTGTACAAGTTCCAGGTCCACTTAACTTTCTCTCACCAACTTCATCCCAACAGGCCGGTGATCTACACTTCCTCCCATATAATGCTTCATAGGTGCCATCCCAATACTTGCATGGAGCTGTTGTTGTAACGCGAATTCCACCCTGATAGTGTTCGTCCCATGCATTTGGCCAATCTAACGAAGTAGCCCTTAGCATATCTTCTAGTGTCTAGATAGTCCTTTCTGACTGACCATCTGTCTGCGGATGAAACGCCGTGCTCATGGTCAATTTGTTCCCAGCGCCTCCTGTAAGCTGTTCCAAAATTTCGAAGTGAACCTTGCGCCTCGGTCGGACACGATTGTGACCGGTATCCCATGTAGTCTCACTATCTCATCGATATACAATTTGGCCAACTTCTCTAACGAATCAGTCTTCTAATTGCTAGGAAAATGTGCCGACTTAGTCAATCGATCTACGATAACCCATATCGCATCACACTTTCCTGCCGTCTTCGGCAAATCCACTTACAAAATCCATGGCATGTTGTTCTCCACTTCCACTCGGGAATTGGTAATGATTGTAGTAATCCTGCTGGCTTCTGATGTTCGCTTTTCACTTGTTGACAGTCAGACACCTTTGCACATACTCTGCCACATCATTCTTCATATTATTCCACCAATAACGACTCCCTCAGATCCCTATACATTTTAGTACTTCCCGGATGTATAGAGAACTTCGAACAATGAGCTTCCCTCAGTATCTCTCTCTTAATTTTGTCATTATTTGGCACCCATATTCTCTTTTGGTACCTCAAAATTCCATCTTCGCCCATGTGAAGATCTTTTACCCATCCTTTTCCGATTAGGGCTTCTCTCTCCTCGTCTAACTCTTGTGCCTCTTTAATTCTGCTCAACAGTGCAGGTTGTAACGTCAATCAAGCCAAATATCCGTTTACTTTTACTACTAAGTTTACTTCCTTGACATCATTCCATATACTTACCCCCTTAGAGATCAACGTCGCCAACATCCCGTGATTCTTCCTACTTAAGGCATCTGCTACCTTGTTGGCTTCCCAGGATGATACAATATATCACAGTCGTAATCCTTGAGAAGTTCTAGCCATCTCCGTTGTCTCATGTTCAACTCTTTCTGGGTGAAAATATACTTAAGGCTCTTGTGATCTGTAAAAATCTGACATTTCACGCCATACAAATAATGTCTCCAAATTTTCAAAGCAAATACCACTGCTGCTAACTCCAAATCATGGGTTGGGTAATTCTTCTCATGTATTTTTAACTGCCTAGATGCATATGCTATCACCTTTCTATTTTGCATCAATACACAGCCTAGTCCTTTCAACGATGCGTTACTGTAGATAACAAAACCTTCCGTTCCCGTCGGTAATGTTAACACTGGAGCAGATACTAATCTATTCTTCAATTCTTGAAAACTTTTCTCACATTCTTCTGACCAAATAAACTTGGTTGCTTTCTGCGTCAACTTCGTCAATGGTCCCGATAACTTCGAAAATCCTTCTACGAACCTCCTATAGTAACTGGCTAAACCCAAGAAACTCCTTATTTCGGTTACCGTAGTCGGTCTTTCCCAATCCATTATTGCCTCCACCTTCGTCGGGTCCACTGAAATTCCTTCCTTCGACACCACGTTCCCCAAAAATGCTACTTTCTCTAACCAGAATTCACATTTCTTAAACTTAGCGTATAATTTCTGCCTCCTCAAAATTTCCAACACTAACCTCAGATGCTCAGCATGTTCTTCCTTTGTCTTCGAGTATACCAAAATATCATCAATAAACACTATCACACATTTGTCTAAGTACTCCTGAAATATCCTATTCATCAACTCCATGAATGCAGCTGGTGCGTTAGTTAAACCAAACGGCATCATGACAAACTCATAATGTCCATAGCTTGTCCTAAACGCTGTCTTTGCCACATCCACATCCTCGACTCTCAACTGATGATAGCCAGACCTAAGATCAATCTTTGAAAAATGACAGGCTCCTCTCAGTTGATCAAACAAGTCATCAATTTGTGGCAATGGGTATTGGTTCCTCACCGTCACTTTATTCAATTCCCTGTAGTCAATGCACAACCTCATAGATCCATCTTTCTTCTTTACAAATAGCACCGGTGCACCCCATGGTGATACACTCGGCCTAATCAAACCCTTGTCCAACAGTTCTTGCAACTGCTATTTTAGTTCTTTCAGCTCCCTCGGAGCCATCCTGTACGGTGCTCTTGAAATAGGCGTGGTTTCTGGTGCTAAGTCGATGGAGAACTATATCTCCCTCACTGGTGGTATACCAGGTAAATCTTCTGGAAACACGTCTTGAAATTCCCTCACTACTTCAAGTGACTCTAAGGTTACTCCATTCTCTTCTGCCTCACCTATGTGTGCCAGAAATCCTACATATCCCTTCTTCAACATTTTACGGGCCTTCATCACCGAGATTAAGCTTATCCTTCTCCTCGGTCTTGAACCCACAAATCTGTGTTCTTTACCTTCTTCTCCTATGAACGTCACTATTTCTCCTGACAGTTCACGTTAGCTTGATATAGAGCTAACCAATCCATTCCCAGTATTACGTCGAATTCCGACATATCCAGTTCAATGAGATCGATCCTTACATTCGTACCTCCTATTCCTAAGGTGAAATTTCTATAGGTGGTAGTGATAGGGATGGCGTCTTTAGCAGGTGTATCTATCACTAAAGGTATCTGTAAAGTTTCTGGGTGCAGTTTCAACTTCCTTGCTACATCATTACTAACTACTGAATGAGTAGCGCCAGTATCTACCAATACATAAACATCATGAGAATTTAACTGTATCGTACCTGCCACAAGGTCTGCGTTTACTCCTGCTGCCTTTGCGGTCATTGTGTATATCCTACCAAGACCTCCACCGTTTCCTCCACCGTTGCCCTTAGTTCCCGCAGCTGGTTCTTCTTTCTTAGGTTCCGGGCATTTCCATTTCGGGTGTCCCACTTTCTTGCAGTTATAACACGGTCGCTCCTTGTAGTAACAAATCTCCGTCTTGTGAGCTCCATCACAGATTGTACACTTATCATCGCTCGTAACACTTCGGTTTTTGCCCTTATTCCATTCTCGTCTGTTGTCATTGGAGTTCCGACCGTTGCCGTTATGGCTGTTGTTGGAGTGTTTATTTCCATAATTTCCCTTATCGCGACCGTCATCTACTACTTTCCTCTTGTTGTTATTGTGGTCCTTAGTGCCTTTGTTTCCTTCTGACTTCTCGGTCACTGTCTTTCCTTTCTCCTCTCGTCGGTTACAATAATTATCCGATTCCTTCTCCACTATCTTAGCTCTGTCCAGCACCACTGAATAAGTAGTCAACGCCAACGGAGTGATTCTGTACCTGATCCTATCACTTAATCTTGCCTCAAATTTCCTTGCCTTTTGTTCCTCAGTATCGAAGAACCTCGGCGCAAACTCCAGTAGATCGGTGAACTTCTCACCATACTCCGCCACTGTCTGATTCCCTTGCACTAGAGTTAAGAATTCCGCCACCTTAGCGTTCCTTGTACTCGCAGGATAATACTTCTCATTAAAGATAGCCTTAAACGTGGTCCACGTAAATGCAGCGTCACCACGAGCCACAGCAGCTCGGTTCTCTGCCTACCACCATGATTGGGCCTTCCCTTTCAGCATGAACGTTCTGTACTCTTGATCCAATCCTTGGGTTTCTCCTTTACTGTATCCGAGAACGAATCTGGGTTTCTCCTTTGATATAACTCCAACGGGTCTCGTAATGGAGCTTGTGGTGGTGGTTGAGCAATTCCAGCCACAGTCTGGCCTATTCCAGCTACCGTCTGCGTGAGCGTCTGCAAGAGATTCTGTCACGCCCCAGAAATTCTAAAAACCCATAAATATAACATTTACATAATAAACATCTCCACAAATGCTAAATACCAAACCGGGCACGTGAATTCGACTATAAAACCAAAACCATCACACGACACCTCAACGAGATTATAACTCGGAGACTAAATACAACGCGGAAGCAAGAACACTTATAATAATATAATACCCAAAAGATAATAATAGTTACATAACACTAAACGACCACAAATCCCGCTACAATGATACATAAGAACTCCGAAGATCAACTACCCCAAAGAAGGTCAACCTGCTCAGAAGATTTTCCACTACAACGGACCTCATAACGCTACAACTTGCTTCCCTGGGGGGTGATAAGGAAAAACAAGGATAAAAGAAACGGGGTGAGATAAAATCTCAGTAAGTTACTAATGCAGCTACATGGCATAATATCATGCAAATCAACGATATAACTGAACAAGTAAATCACATAACAACAAATGAGAAAGCTCCCTATCGCCAACTGTCCCATACCAGTTGGAAATAACGACTAACTCATCATGCAGCACATAAGACTGAAATAAACACGTACAAAGGATACTGAGCCAAGGTTTCACCAAACGAATATAACAAAGGAGCCTCTGCGCAGAACCAACCAATCAATCAATCTTCCTATAGCACAACGGCTGAAGATAAGAACCCGGTCAGAACCGACCAATCAATCCATCAACCATAGCAGCATAACAGGTGAAGAGCACCTCGGACAGAACCGACTAATCAACCAACCAACCAATCTTCGTAGTAGCATAAATAGCTGAAGATCACAACCCCGGTACCGGAACCATAACAATTTAACATGTCACAAAGGACAGGGGAGATGACACAAAGTCAAAACCCAAAACGTCTAGCTAGAATACTCACCAAAGGGAGCTAGCTCATCCCAACCAAGGCCAATCTGGAAGGGGAAAGAAGGACCAATGGGCGATGCTATACTGGACTTAGCTCGTGCCATTATAACATTATCCATTGCCTGACTCGAACACAAGTACCAGCTGGACTTTCCAAATAAAGGTTAAGTAATAAGTACTAGCACGATAAACAACCAATGATTCCAAAGTAGGGAACCATACAAACTAGTCACCCTAAGGATGCAAACGATTACTCATGAAGAGTTCAACAACAACGAATACAAGAAGCTTCTGAACAAGAGTTCAACAACAACGATAAACGATCTACTCATAAAGAGCCCAACAACAGTGATCATTAAAACATGATGATTCCAAGATAAGGCACATACCAAACACATCCTAAAGATGATACCCACAAGTTACTCATAAAGAGCACAACCCAAACGGTCGCTCATAAATAGTACAATGACTATTACCAAAATGACCCTAAACATTTACTCATAAAGATATACTAGGACTATGAACTGAACCATCTCATCACACCTGGAATTCCAAATAGGAAATCCGAATGAATACACCTTAAGGTTAATCAAACCTTAGGTACCCAATTGCCAATTCACGCTTTACATCCGTTCATAACGAACCAATTCTAAACACCCCAATCGAATCCAAAAGGTTACACTTATTAGAACATGATCACAACCAGACTAAACCCTACACTTTGGTGTTCAATAACAACCCTCTAGGTACTATAGGACATCGCCTAAAACCTAGACCAAGTCTTACCCGAAAATCAATTTGATTGGAACAATCATGAACACATCACAAGATGCCCAAACATTCTCAACAATACTTAGACCGATTCCGCAACACAATTGTTCACAATGGAACCATTTCAAACACTAGAGTGTTCCACTATGCTCATACAAGTTAAATAGAATAGTACTCAAAACCTAGACTAAGAATGCAACCTAGTCTTAAACAATCAAAAGGAAGATTTCCAGAAACAGGGGGCGGGCGGGCGCTCACTAATGGTCAGGCGGGCGCTCATTTAGGCAGAAGGTTGGTCGGAGGAATTTGGCCAGGTGGGCGGGCGCCTGGCTCAATCCGGGCGGGCGCCCGGTCGGCGATCTGGGTAAAATGAAACTGGGTTCTTCACATCTTCTTACCAATCCACAAATTTCTGAAAATCAATCATTCCAACAAGCCTAACAATGAACCCAAACAACTCATAAACTCATAAGGGACCTAAATAACAACATCTATCAACCCAAACTAAGATTTAATCCCAACATTCATATTATCACAAATTTAACAAAAAATCCAAATAAATTTTAAACTCAACCAAAACATCATATTTATCACTAAAGCATCATTCAAACAAGTGATGAACATTTTAGCATAAAAATGGGGGAAAAGTAACTTACTTGAAATTTATAAAAGATGACGGAATGTGAATTTTCTTAGCTCTTTACGATCCTATCGACGATCTAAACATTTTTCATAAAATGAGCATTAAGAAATAATGGGAGGAAGATGGTCAAAATGAAGAGAGAAGGAGGGAGAATTCTTACCTCTTCAACAATGGTGGAGAGAGAGAGAGTGTGTAAGAGTGAGGGAGGAGGGAGGATGATCATCAATTAAAAGAAAAGTTACACTTAGGCCTCCTATTCTACTATCTAGCAATTAAATTCATTTCTCCCCACTAACAACTAAGACCCAATAATTCTCTACTAGCACAAATGATCGATTAAAATGTTAGGCATAAAATATTTTGTAACACAAAATGCACACATAATTATTTAAATAAATAAATATTTAAATAAATAAATAAATACAATAAATAAATAATCAATTCTTATTACTAAGAAAATAGAGGCGGGTTTTCGGGTCGTTACAACCTACCCTCCTTAAAAAGAATTCGCCCGCGAATTCACTTATCAAAAATCATAACACGCAGTCATAACGAGACTACAAAATATAGATTCTCAAATAGCACTCATAACCCCAATCAAGTGCTTATGAAAAATCCCAGACGTCGTCTCCAAGACTCCAATAAACAACACATATTGAATGCATACATATCTCAAGTATACTCGTATTAAACATTCTAAAGTCAACTTCTTCTTTCATCCTGGATTTCAAATTCCCACGACTAACACTTGATCACCAATTATGAAACATAACTAATTTGATCCTGATTAGCGTTATCCTCCCAATCAACCCATAAATCACCAACATTCATCAGTTTTATTTTTCATTATCCCAATAGTATTTGGAATCAACTCCACTACAAAAGTCATCTTCCTTATGTAATACAACTAATACAATCATACTCTTTGTATTTCTCAACCCACTTGCACTAACTCATTTTTATCCTTTCGAGGAACATATAACCATCCGACATTGATATCCTATTATCATCATTTCTAAACTTGGTCCCATAACAACAACTATAATTTGTAAAGGCGATATCAATAAAATCACAATCAATCCGTAGTTATATATAGCTTTATTTATTAACCGAATCTTGGAAATACTTACCCGAATTATCCAATAGCCACGGATATTTTAGTTCTGACTCTTCTCGAATTTCCCATTTATACATTCTAAACCATCATATAGTAACCTTAAATAATGCTTACAGCATAATAATCTCCCGTACAGAACCTTCTTCCATCACTATCTTCACTACTAGCTAAAATCCATACCCAAGGCCAAAAATCGAAGATTCCAAATTTCTCTTAAACATAATTCTCGAGATACTACAAACTTGTCTTACTCGTAACCTTAATTACACTGCAAAGATACTTCCTTTAGAAGATCGCATACTTAGTATTACTTCCCAGAAGTTCAAAACATTAGACCATCTCGAGCTTAATCAACTTCTTAAACTATGAAAAGTTAAAGGATTTTCCATCCTCCAAGTGTTCACCCAAGTGACTATATCTCCAAGGATTACCATTAGTAGCACTGTAACGATACAAAATTTTCACAATCTTCACCTTCATATATATATTAACATTTTACATCTTACAACTCTAAAAGATATACGAAAGATCACTAATATCCAAAATATTCGATAGACTGTTCCGTCCCAATTCTTCGATCTTGAACCTCGATCACTAATTAACCCAATTCAGTCTTTCACGTATACACTTATTAACCCGATGTTACTTAGGCTCAACAGTATTACTAACATAATAATCCAATTAGCTAGCAACATTTCAACTGACCCAGTACAAAATCATAGTATCCTTTAACATGCCTAAGTATCTATACCCAACTTTCTTTACAACTCCTTAATCCAGACGACAACGCCACCAAGAAAAGATTCAGAACCATGTGACAACTGTTTAACTAAAACCCAAAATGCCTTTAATATTGCCCGAGAATTTCTCACCTTCTCAAAATATGTTTAGTCCTTTAAACTTAACGCGCTTACCATCATTGATGATTACAACTCCCACAATATACTCATAACTCATTTTGCTTTAACTCAACTCCAGTCATGTACTGAAATGATCCCAAAAGTATCATAACTAAACTTCTTAATATAACCCATAATAATTTAAGTATTTCCTCATACTAAACAATTCCGATGCACTCACGTAGATGTACTAAAAGTAAAGAAAATCCCCTATCGAGAAATTCTCAAATTGAATCTTTAACTCTTTTACCCAACCGATACTATATGTTCACCGATTCACCTATCAGTATCGTAGCTTATATCAACTCATCATATACCCAAGTTCCCTATCGATCGAACGACATATCGCACCCAGTATAAATTATACCCAAGATTTCAAAATAATATTGCCAACAGAGTAAGCTAAATTCCCAGCACAACCTTATAATAAAGATTTTCTGATTTTCAATATAGAACCTGAACATTATATTTATATACCTAGTATGCTCCTAAACAAAGTCAAACATACTAATATAGAAATATTCACCACCTATCGATGGCACACAAGAAATTCGTAACACATAGAAAGCTAAACCATACCACTTAACTCATCAATATCTCGCATAGGTGACATAACTTAATCACCCTATATATACCAGCAGAAATCACGTAGTTCCCTATTCGAGTATACACCTCAACCTGAATCACGAATGATAACAAACATGCGAACATAGCACGAAACGTTGTCCACTTTACGAAATAGATATGCCCCAGCCTTCAAAAACTCGCGCTCTCGATTCCCAAACCAACTAACCCCAATGGAATCAATACTATTAACACTAATCCTATATTCGTTATACTACAAGAGGAGAAACACTCGACGTTAATATCATGACTCACAACTCAACCACTTCTACCTTAACCTCATACTTTCAAGAAAACTTAGTTTCTAAACCACTCAAAATCATAACACCCAAGTATTGAAACCTATTCAAAATCAGAGTTCTTATTCTCCTTCAAGATCTAAAACCATTCCTCTGATACCAACTGTCACGCCCCAGAAATTCTAAAAACCCATAAATATAACATTTACATAATAAACATCTCCACAAATGCTAAATACCAAACCGGGCACGTGAATTCGACTATAAAACCAAAACCATCACACGACACATCAACGAGATTATAACTCGGAGACTAAATACAATGCGGAAGCAAGAACACTTATAATAATATAATACCCAAAAGATAATAATAGTTACATAACACTAAACGACCACAAATCCCGCTACAATGATACATAAGAACTCCGAATATCAACTACCCCAAAGAAGGTCAACCTGCTCAGAAGATTTTCCGCTACAACGGACCTCATAACGCTACCACTTGCTTCCCTAGGGGGTGATAAGGAAAAACAAGGATAAAAGAAACGGGGTGAGATAAAATCTCAGTAAGTTACTAATGCAGCTACATGGCATAATATCATGCAAATCAACGATATAACTGAACAAGTAAATCACATAACTACAAATGAGAAACTCCCTATCGCCAACTGTCCATACCAGTTGGAAATAATGACTAACTCATCATGCAGCACATAAGACTGAAATAAACACATACAAAGGATACTGAGCCAAGGTTTCACCAAACGAATATAACAAAGGAGCCTCTGCGCAGAACCAACCAATCAATCAATCTTCATAGTAGCACAACGGCTGAAGATAAGAACCCGGTCAGAACCGACCAATCAATCCATCAACCATAGCAGCATAACAGGTGAAGAGCACCTCGGACAGAACCGACTAATCAACCAACCAACCAATCTTCTTAGTAGCATAAACAGCTGAAGATCACAACCCCGGTACCCGAACCATAACAATGTAACATGTCACAAAGGACAGGGAGATGACACAAAGTCAAACCCAAACGTCTAGCTAGAATACTCACCAAAGGAGCTAGCTCATCCCAACCAAGGCCAATCTGGAAGGGGAAAGAAGGACCAATGGCGATGCTATACTGGACTTGGCTCGTGCCATTATAACATTATCCATTGCCTGACTCGAACACAAGTACCAGCTGGACTTTCCAAATAAAGGTTAAGTAATAAGTACTAGCATGATAAACAACCAATGATTCCAAAGTAGGGAACCATACAAACTAGTCACCCTAAGGATGCAAACAATTACTCATAAAGAGTACAACAACAACGAATACAAGAAGCTTCTCAACAAGAGTTCAACAACAACGATAAACGATCTACTCATAAACAGCCCAACAACAGTGATCATTAAAACATGATGATTCCAAGATAAGACACATACCAAACACATCCTAAAGATGATACCCACAAGTTACTCATAAAGACCACAACCCAAACGGTCGCTCATAAATAGTACAATGACTATTACCAAAATGACCATAAACATTTACTCATAAAGGTATACTAGGACTATGAACTCAACCATCTCATCACACCTGAAATTCCAAATAGGAAATCCGAATGAATACACCTTAAGGTTAATCAAACCGTAGGTACCCAATTGCCAATTCACGCTTTACATCCGTTCATAACGAACCAATTCTAAACACCCCAAACGAATCCAAAAGGTTACACTTATTAGAACATGATCACAACCGGACTAACCCTACACTTTGGTGTTCAATAACAACCCTCTAGGTACTATAGGACATCGCCTAAAACCTAGACCAAGTCTTAACCGAAAATCAATTTGATTGGAACAATCATGAACACATCACAAGATGCCCAAACATTCTCAACAATACTTAGACCAATTCCGCAACACAATTGTTCATAATGGAACCATTTCAAACACTAGAGTGTTCCACTATGCCCATACAAGTTAAATAGAATAGTACTCAAAACCTAGACTAAGAATGCAACCTAGTCTTAAACAATCAAAAGGAAGATTTCCAGAAACAGGGGGCGGGCGGGCGCTCACTAATGGTCAGGAGGGCGCTCATTTAGGCAGAAGGTTGGTCGGAGGAATTTGGCCAGGTGGGCGGGCGCCTGGCTCAATCCGGGCGGGCGCCCGGTCGGCGATCCGGGTAAAATGAAACTGGGTTCTTCACATCTTCTTAGCAATCCACAAATTTCTCAAAATCAATCCTTCCAACAAGCCTAACAATGAACCCAAACAACTCATAAACTCATAAGGGACCTAAATAACAACATCTATCAACCCAAACTAAGATTTAATCCCAACATTCATATTATCACAAATTTAACCAAAAATCCAAATAAATTCCAAACTCAACCAAAACATCATATATATCACTAAAGCATCATTCAAACAAGTGATGAACATTTTAGCATAAAAATGGGGGAAAAGTAACTTACTTGAAATTTATAAAAGATGACGGAATGCGAATTTTCTTAGCTCTTTACGATCCTATCGACGATATAAACATTTTCATAAAATGAGCATTAAGAAATAATGGTAGGAAGATGGTCAAAATGAAGAGAGAAGGAGGGAGAATTCTTACCTCTTCAACAATGATGGAGAGAGAGAGAGAGTGTAAGAGTGAGGGAGGAGGGAGGATGATCATCAATTAAAAGAAAAGTTACACTTAGGCCTCCTATTCCACTATCTAGCAATTAAATTCATTTCTCCCACTAACAACTAAGACCCAATAATTTCCTACTAGCACAAATGATCGATTAAAATGTTAGGCATAAAATATTATGTACACAAAATGCACACATAATTATTTAAATAAATAAATAATTTAAATAAATAAATAGACAATAAATAAATAATCAATTCTTTATTACTAAGAAAATAGAGGCGGGTTTTCGGTCCTTACAGATTCACTAGTGCCGGTCCCAACTGCCCGCCTCCATTACCGTTGTTGCTGCCGTTACCATTTCCGTTTTTGTTGTTTCCACTTCTGGTATTCGACGCCATCTGCAATTTTTTTTCTTTTACTTTTAGAACAGGTCTGTGTCCTAGTAATGTTTATCATTACACAATATGTACGGTGTCCATAGTTGTGAATACCCCTTTCCGATGAAGCGACGCATGGGAAGTATCTCGTGATTATTATTATTTACAAAAGGAATATTCTTAACGACATAAAATTATGAGAGTCGCCACGCCGTTTTAATTAAAGCCAAAACATTGAAAAAAACATTTTTAGTGGGTTCGGGGTCAAATACAACAAGAGAAGAATATTGAACGTTATCACTCCTATTGCCCGAATTGATCGTCTTTCTATCATGATAAATGTGTTAGTAGTGTGTTAGTGATTTAGACCGGATCCGAAGATTGCCTACGTTCCTCTCAATGTGAGAGAGCTCAGGTCAGCGTAGTTCGCAGAGAATTAGAATAGGCAGAAGAATCGGGATCATGCATAATGAAGGGGAATTACCTAAGATTAGGGTTTAGAAGTAGTTCCTAGATCATCCTTGGGTTGATGAACCCTCGATCATCATCGGCTATGAAATAACATGTAATTATGAAGATCGCAACCCTAAATATAGCATAAATCAGGTTTTCATCTATGAACACGATGAACATATGAAGAACATATATGAACATATGAATGAACATGCGAAGCATATGAAGAAACTATGAATAAACATGTACGAACATGAATATAAAAGATCTACATCAATGATAATGCAAGAACATGAAAAAGTTAGAAAACTTACCTATGTTGGCAAGAAATAAACCTTGGATCTTCTTGAGTGTTTGAATGTTAATTAGAGAGCAAAATAGTGTTTAAGAACTCCAAAATTCGTACTTAGAGCTCTCCAAATCGGACCCCTAAACCAATAGCATGGGATTGATTTATATAGTAAACTGAGGGAGAGATCTGACGGTCCAGATCATCCAGCGCAAGGTTGGCCGCCTGGCCATTGTTGAAGCCGGTGACAATAGTGGCCACGTGGCCAAGATCAACGTGGAGCAAGGTTGGCCGCGTGGCCAAGGATGCCGGCTGACTTGATTCTTAAGCTAGGGTTTCTGCATGGTTTTAAGGAAACCATTTACTACCTAATTTGATAGATTTTGCCATAAATGAGATATTTTGGGGAATCCGGGACAAGTCTTTGCAAGGTTTCTAATTCCTATAAAGTCCTTGTATTTTGGAAAAGTCCTAATAAACTCATTTTCAGGTCGGGTACTAACAGTAGCCCCTCGGTGACGCTTCTTGCAAGGCAATGTGGGGTCGACGATAAAAGAAGGATCCGTCTGAAACATGAGTTTCAAACAGATGAAAGGTAAGGGAACGCTGAACCTTGACAGGCGACCTACGTATCCACGGGGAATCAAGCCAAACGTAGTTCAAATCTGATGGGAAATTGGGAATGACTGTCCTCTGATGGGAGCAATGCCTTCTGCTGGGGAAAATGCACCTGCTGGGATGATAGATAACCGCGTCGGTCGGGTGGCTGGACATTTTCAGGATTCCTACGTATCCTCTGAGGAATCAAGCCGGTCGTAGTTCAGATACATTGGGGAAAGACGAGCCATCGAACTTCTACTGCAGATAATAAATCTACGGGTACTATCTTGTATGAAGAACGAACATTTGTAAGCAATGAAGTTATTTGGGAAAAATGAAGACTACGTTGTCTAAATAATCCCAAGATGGAATGATAAACGCAATCAGGATCGCCAGGGCTCCTGCCAATTACGCTAAAGTAATAGATGTCGGATCTCTCGCGAACAGAAAAACGCCGAGGCTTCTGTCAATCACAATCGATCAAGGATACGTATGTCATAGAGGCGCCAAAGTCTCTACAATCATACGAATCCTAATAATAGATGCTGAATCTCTCGCAGACAGAAACGCCGAGGCTTCTGCCATCACGATTGATCAAGGATGGTATGTCATAGAGGCGCCGAAGTCTCTACAACCATACGAATCCTAAAATAGATGCTGGATCGCTCGCAAATAGAAACGCCGAGGCTTCTGCCAATTACGATTGATCTAGGATGGTATGTCATAGAGGCGCCGAAGTCTCTATAATCATACGAATCCTAAGCAAATATTCTGTGAAGAATGGAAATTTTAAGGGCTTTCCGTACCCAAAGGTAACGAATATCAGTCAAAATTGTGCTAAGGGTATTTAAGATGAATTAAGGGAAAAGATCAGGGACCAAAGTGGAATTTTATCTGAAGGACAAGGTTGGCCGCGTGGCCAAACACACAAACTTGCAATAGTGGCCGCGTGGCCAAGACCGCTGAGTGGTCAGATCTCTTTCACACGGATCGCTGATCTGACGGCTGGGGTTGCAAGGGAAAAAGTGGCCGCGTGGCCAAGGCTGCCGACGGGCTGACTCCTTGGTCACATCACCAGACACCTCCCCTCTCTTCTTCTTTTCTTCTTTCTTCTTCTTCCTTCCTCCATTGTTAACGAGTTAGAGAGAGAAAATTGGGTTTTTAGAGAGAGAAAGCTTGGATTTTGATAATCTTGAAGACTTCGTTTCACATACTTCTCGAAGCTATGGAGATTGGATCAATGAGGCGTTATTTAGGGATTTCCCGGGCCAAGTTGGGTATATGATTCCACAACAAGAGCCACAAGGAGAGGGGCACGGTTATGCTCAGGGCGCGGGAAATGTCGGGGTTGATCCAGGAGCGGGCTTTGAAGCGGCGCCCTTGATTTCACGGGGAGGTTTGAGACCACGAGCCGCGACTCGGAATTACCGCGATATCTACTGCGGTCTACGTTCGACCAAGATTACGATTTTTACATCGACTCTGAGCGTTATTGGTCGATGGGGCTTCCGGAGACGCGAGAGGTAAATTTTCGAATTTTCATTCCTCTCCTTCTTGCACATTTGTATGTTCTATGCACATAATATGAAGGCTAGAATAATGAATGCTAGAATTTAAATTGCTAGAATTGTAATTACTAGAATGGTAACATACCTGTGCTGTGTTTACCTGTAGAGGATCAAGGCTCGTGGGTCCACAGTGACTGTGGGCAAACTGTGGGCGTCCCTGCCGGAGGGACCGGCGGTTTGCGTGCTCGGATCGAGGCTATGGGATTTGGCCCATTCTTTGACAGTGTCCGCATGGTCGGGGCTACCCTGAAGGTGGCAGCGGTGATAGAGGTGTGCCGGGAGTTCTGGTGGGATACCACCCATACCTTCCACTTCAGTTGGGGAGAGATTACCATTACGCCGACGGATTTCGCGGCCATCACAGGGTTGAGGTTTACTGGTACCCCTTACCTTTTGATGAGAGCTTGGCGGAGCGGCGGGACTATAGACAGGCTCTGCTGGGAGTCGACACCGACCTGGGGAGGTGTCAAGGTTTTGGAGTGGAGGCCGGGAAGGTGAATCGCTTGGTGGAGGTGGCTATTAGTAGGGGGAGTATGATTTGGATTGCTCGGTCCGGCTGTTCTTATGGTACAGCTTTTCAGAGATCTTTTTCCGAGTGGGGCTACTGTCTGCCGGTACTCACTGCTAGGGGCTTTTGTGGATTTGGACCAAGTTGGTGGATTTCTTGGGGCGGAGCCGGTTTGGCTGAGATTTACCGGCTTTGGACCATTGCTCGAGGGCTAGCTCGTCGGCCCTTGACGGGTTCCAGTTCGCCTTTGAGGTACGCTCTTGACTACCCTTCTTTTCATTTGTTGAGATCTTTGTTCTATCTTTTGGTCTGAAATGTCTTATTTCATTGTATGCACAGGCTTGGGTGTACGAGATCTTCGGTGTCGCCCCTTTTCAGTTGGTGATGAGTGCCAACAAGGTTGTTCCCATCATGTCGTATGGTGCAAGAGCAACAGGGCGCCTCCCCGCAGGAACCGGGACAGGAAGACAGTGGATGCTGCTGATCTGAGGAGGGTGTTCACGATGTCTGAGCCCATCGGGGTTAGATTTTACCCATGGAGCCCGGCCAATGAGGCTTCGGTGGGTCCCTATGTAGTGGATTTGACCGCTTCTAGGGTTCTGCTTGTGGGTCTCACCGGGGAGGCCATGTATCTTGGAGAGAGGGTGGTTCGTCAGCACAGGGCTGGTGCGTTACCGTGGGCTCCTTATGACCCTCCTCGGTACATGCTCCGTCCCGCGAGGTTGGCGACTTTCTTGGCTCCTACTCCAGCAGAACATTACAGAGGGAGTGATGACTATGCCGGCTACGTGCGGACACGGCTGATCAGCCATCAGGTTCGGGCTAGGATATTATCGGGAGATGGATCGAGCTCAGCCCGTTATGTAGGTAGGAGTAGACCTTTGGTTGACATGCCCCTTCGCTCGAGTAGCATGAGAGTGATGAGGGGCGATCGGGAGGTGGAGCTTAGCTTGGAGCCGACTGATGCAGATCTTGTTGAGGAGACATTCATTCCTCCGCCCGACGCTGGGGTACGGCTTTGTGCTTTATATTAGTCATGTTTGCACACACTTATTTCTTTCTGCATTATAATCATTGCCTTGGTTTCCCTTTCAGGTGGCTCGGGAGGCATATATCCATTCAGCCCGGCGGGAGAACATGTTGATGCGCTTACTGAGGGAGGCGTACCATTCATGTACTTGTCAAAGGGACGACGTTGCGTCACCCCAGCGTCGTGAGCGGTCTCCGAACGGCGCGGGCTCTTCTCACATTGGTGGTCGAGCGGTCCGGGGATGGGTTCGGGTGCCGGTAGCTCTCGGGCTTTAGCGCGGTGTGGAGACACCACGGAGGAAGATTCTGATTAGGCGGGGTCTATCTTATTTCCTACACTGTTAGCTAGTAGAGAGCAGAGGGTATGTATGTTAGAACCAATGTATAAAATGCATGTATGTGTATCATGTTTTCTAAAATGTAAATTTATTGTAGAAGCCTACTTGTGCAAACTAGTTATTTTACAGATGTTCCTAATTTTATACAATGCATGAGCCACGGAAGGGGGCAGGTACGTAGTTGCATGGATCCGTCACGGAGTGGGAGGAAACAAACTGGATTTCTGCATGGAGCGATGTTGGCCGCATGGCCATGGCGAGGCCCAGAGCAATGTTGGCCGCCTGGCCATGGCAAGATCTGGAGCAATGTTGGCCGCGTGGCCTAGGACGAAGTTGGCCGCCTGGCCAAGGACAATATCGGCCGCGGGGCAAGGTATATGTGGCCGCGTGGCCAAATCCTGCGCCGCCTCCGGTTTTCCTTTTCCTGGCAAGAATCGGGAGTCGTGTGGTATTTAATGGGAGTTTGTGTCCTATTCAACTTCGTACTAGCAGCTCTTTTAATCAATTTTGAGTTCCAATCACAACTTGCTCTCTTTTGTCATGGATCACAATGCAAGGCTTTCTAGACTTGAAAAAGGAGCTTTCATAACATCTTTGGAGAAGTGGGTTGCCAAGATATCCGGTCCTTGTCGTAGGAAATTTGAGAAGCGCTATGGGATCAAGTGTCTTTGGTCATTCTTGCACATGAACTCCCAACACTAACCTCTTGCAAGCTTGCGGGAAGTTTTTGGAACGACACTCTTCATGTTTTCAACTTTTCTTTTAATGAGATGGTACCCACTTATGAAGACATCAAGGCGCTTTGCGGTTGTGAAGGGAAGGGTACACTTGCATTGCCCTTTGATTTTATTCCTTTGCATGACAATTGATAGCCTTTGGTGTGCCCGCAGATGACCTTGGTAAGTATACTAGAGGTGGCTACGTCGACCTTTCTTGGATGCCAAGGCACTTTATGCATGCGGATGTGACCTCGGACCGTTCTTTGGACCATCTTGCCTTGTGTTTATTTGCTTCTATTCTTTTCCTTCCGAAGTCGGATGTGCTAGTGAGGGATTTTGACCATGGTAAATGCGGCTCGTTCGGGACATGACATTGTACCGGCCATCCTTGGGAGCTCATTGTGGGATTCTCATCTTGCGGTTTATGGCGGGATGCCGTGCGGTATGATAGACTTTTGACCATGTGGTTGCAGAAAGGCTCCGAGTGAACAAGCCAGCGGTTTCTTCGGCGGTGACCCCATGGTGCACCGTATTAGAGGTATGGAGGAGAGGTTTCGAGGGAATGACTCTCAAGGGTTGGAGAGGTACTTGGCGGAGATGGTGACCGATGACATCAAGTGGGTGGTGCCCCATTGGCACATTAATTCCGTGAAGGAGAAGCAAGTGGGACTGTACATGATTAAAGTTCCGTCATTTTCTGGGACACTTTCTACTACCCCGCTAGGGTACTCCATCAGACGGTCTAGTGCAAACCATCCCGAGGGTTGGGATGAGGAGAGGACCCATTTTCCTTTTAGCATACTTCATTTGGACGATAGTGCTCGGTCTCCTTTCTCAAATGGGGGCGAGGCGGTTTTTTCCATAGGACTCTCATCACACGCTCCAACAACACCTACCTGTCAGGAGAGTATTTGGGTTGGTTTATGGAGAGACTTGGGCAAACGGAGCAGACTCTAGAGACCCTAAGGGGCACTATTTGGTATCCTGTGCTCCTAGTTGTTCATTGAGGATGAGGAGGCGATGGCTTATGAGAGGAAGAGGAGTCAGAGCATGGTAATGGAGATGGAGCGGGGACTTCAGGATGAGAAAGGATGGAGAGAGACTCCTAGTGTCAAAGCAAAAGGGGTTAGCGAATTTGAGAGGAGGTTTTGTGAGAACCCTAACAAGAAGAAGGTTCGCCGTGGTCAAAGCAAGAAGAAAGGGACCGAAGGCACGAGTGGCACTAAAGAGTAGTTCGAGGATCCTTCCATAGCGCTGCAAACACATTGTTTTTAATTAGTTACTTTTGTTTTAGTTTCAATTTCAGAATAGGTTATTTATTCAAAAAGTATGTCAAGCTTAGACTCATCAAATAGTGTTAACATGCAATGAATATGGAATAAAAGTTTTTGCTTTCAGAAAATACAACTTCTATCTTTATTGCTTGACAAGATTTGGATGTTTATTTTTTTTTTAGACCGCACTTTTGAAAGGCTGCCTACGTTCCCCTTTTACAAATAGGACTAAGGGGCTCAGGTCACCGTAGTTCACTCCAGTCAGACTAGAATGATTTTAAAGAAAGGGAAGATAGAAGGGGGAATGCTCTAACTTTTGCCTAGACCTCCCTTGCGGGTTTTCGATCTAGCGAGCTTTGTACGCACCCTTATTTTGCATAGACCGCCCTTTGCGGGTTTTCAGTCTATCGGGCTTCTTTTGCGTAGTAAACATTTTTTTTTTTTTTTTGAGAGGGGGTTGTGCTAGTCGTAGTAGCGTCTGAGCTTGCTGAGGTTTACTGGTTCCTTGAACGGGTTGCCATCCAAATCTGCCATTCTGACCGCTCCTCCGGAGAAGATCTTCTGTACTACAAACGGCCCTACCCAAGTGGGGGGCCCATTTCCGAGGGGGTTGAATTTGTTGGGTAAGCGTGCTTTGAGCACCAAGTCTCCTTCCTTTATGTCAACAGGCTTGACCTTTTTATTGAAGGCTTTTGTCGTTCTCCTTTGATAGGCCCGGATGTGTTTCCATGGCCTTCAATCTGCGTTCGTCGAGTGTTGCCAACTGATCATAGCGACTACGAAGCCATTCTACCTCATTCACTTGGTTCTCGAGCAAGATCCTCAAAGATGGCACCTCCAACTCAATAGGGAGCACTGCCTCCATGCCGTATGTCAAGCGTAAGGGTCTCTCCAGTAGCAGTGCGGACTGACGTTCTGTACCCCCAAAGTGCTAATGGTAACTTCTCGGGCCATCCCGCCCTGCGAAGCCATCTTGCGAATTATCTGCTCTATCGTCTTGTTGGCCGCCTCAACCGCGCCGTTAGTCTGTGGATAGTATGGGGAAGATTTCTTTCGTTCGATCTTGAATTATACAAGCAAGCGAGCACACTCGGCTTCGAAATGACTGCCATTATCTGATATAATGAGGTTAGGAACCCCATACCGACACATAATGTTCTCTTTGATAAACTGCGCTACCTTCTTGGAATTCAGCACCTTGTAAGACTGAGCTTCGACCCACTTTGTGAAGTAGTCGACCGCGATGAGGACGAATTCATGACCATTACTACCGGCCGGTGAGATCTTCCCAATAATGTCTATACCCCATGTGACGAATGGCCAGGGCGTGGTGGAACTATACAATTCGTGTGGGGGGATGTGGTTGAGGTTGGAGCATACTTGGCACTTATGACACCGTCGAACCCATTGAATACAGTCTGTCTCCATGGTAATCCAATAATAGCCCAGCCGAGTGATCTTCTGTCTAAGCATCCTTGCATTCATGTGGGGTCCGCACAACCCGTTGTTTACTTCTTCCATTATTGCTTCAGCTTTCTTGTTGTCGACACATAAGAGCAACAGACCATCGTAATGCCTCTTGTACAAAGTATCGTCTAACAGCACAAACTGCCCCGCCAACCTTTTGAGTGCTTGCAGACTCTTGGCCTTCACATCTTCGTCAAAGAACATCTCTCCGTGCTTAAGGAATTTGTAGATTTGGGCGTACCATTGATCTCCGTTTACCTCGGCATTGATCTGGATTTCACAGCAATAGGCGGGGTTCTCCCTTCGTCCAACCCTGAATGGTTTCACGGACCTTCCTTCTGGAATTTCAACTAAGGAGGCCAATGTAGCTAGAGCATCCGCGAACCTTTTTGTCTCGCGGCAGGAAATGGAAGGTAACTTCTTTGAACTGTGCTATCAACTCATCCATGTACCTTGGTACCGCTGCAGGCAAGGATCAATAGTTTTCCATTTCTTCGCCGTTTGGTTAATAATCAAAGTAGAGTCTCCATACACTTCTAACTCTTTCACGTTGCGTTCTAGGGCGGCCTCCAATCCGGCTATACACGCCTCATACTCGGCGGCGTTGTTGGTTGCTGAAAAGTTCAGCTTGATGGCTATGGGAGTGTGCTCATCTTTGGATCAATAAGTAGGAGTCCGACTCCATTCCCTCGTTTGTTTGCAGCTCCGTCAAAGAATAATTGCCACCTTTCTGCGACCTCAATTGCGAAGATGTCGTCATCCGGGAACTCGGGGTCGGGTCCTCTTGTCTCGGTGCTTGGAGAGTCTGCGAGCTGATCGCCATTGCCCTCCCCTTGATTGCTTTCCTCGGTACATAAGTAATGTCGAACTCTCCCAAGAACACTGACCATTTGGCGAGTCTCATAGACAGGGAGGGTTTATCAAACAGGTACTTGATAGGATCCATTTTCGAGACTAGTAAGATCGGATGGGATACCATGTAGTGCTTAAGCTTCGTCACCACCCATACTAGGCCTACGCAGGTCTTCTCGAGCGCGGAGTAATTGAGCTCGCTACCTTGTAACTTTCGGCTGACAAAGTACATTGCATTCTCAATCCGGGAATCTTTGGCTTCTTGCGCTAACATGGCTCCGACGGCGGTGTCTGTCACAGTTAAGTATAGTAGCAACGGCTTCTCCTTATGCGGCGGGCGCAGGATTGGGGTATTCACCAAATATTGTTTGATCCTTTCGAAGGCTATCTGGCAGTCATGATCCCACTCCACACTGGCTGTTTTCTTCATTAACTTGAAAATTGGTTCGCAGATGGTGGTCAGCTGATTGATAAACCGACTGATGTATTGCAGGCGTCCCATGAATCCTTTTATCTCCGTCTCGGTACGGGGTGGCCTCATCTCCAGGATGGCTTGAATCTTCCTTGGGTCGGCTTCGATCCCATTCTCGGTGACCATGTAACCTAATACTTTCCCTCTACGAACTCCAAAGGTGCATTTCACCGGGTTCAAATGCATGGCGTGCTCTCTCAACCTGTTGAAGAATTTTCTGAGATCTATCAAGTGTTGGCCCCTAGACCCTTTGGAATGTATAATCATGTCATCCACGTACACCTTAATCTCCTTGTGGATCATATCGTGGAATAAAGTCGTAACTGCCCATTGGCAGGTAGCCCCAGCGTTCCTCAGCCCGAATGGCATGACAGTATAGCAAAAAGTCCCCCATGGGGTGGTGAAAGCTGTTTTTTTCTTGGTCCTCCTCGGCCATCTTGATTTGGTTATAGCCGGCAAACCCATCCACAAACGACTTGACCTCATAGTGGGCGGTCGCATCCACCAACATGTCGATATTTGGCAAGGGGAAGTCATCCTTTGGTGTAGCTTTGTTGAGATCCCGAAAATCCACACATACTCTGACTTTACCGTTGGATTTCTTGACAGTCACCAGATTTGATAACCAAGTTGGATATTCGATCACCCTGATGAAACCCACACGGAGTAGCTTCTCAATCTCTTCCTTCACTTGCAAAGATCATTCCGGCTTAATGCGGCGCAGCTTCTGCTTGACTGGCTTAGCGTCTGGTGCCGTCGGGATTCTGTGCTCTATGATCGAGTTGTCAAGCCCCGGCATGTCCTTATAAGACCATGCAAACACATCCACATATTCTTTGAGTAGCTCAATCAGTGCTTCCCTTTCGGCTCCGCTGAAGAAACTCCCAATCTGCGTTTCCTTAGGCTCGGCTTCGGTTCCAAATTCACGCATGTTAACACCTCATCGGCAGCTTGGGCTCGAGATTCTTTTTGATTAATAACCTGTTCTGAGATCTCTTTAATGTATTCATCATTTAATGTGTCTGTGTCTGCCTCTTCTAATGAATCATTATTAACTAAGTGTATATCATTAGTTTGATTATTAGCCAATTTATCAGTTAAAAGAGTGACTATGGAGGGATACTCGGAAAGGTAGAGGGTTTCATTCATGGAAAAAGGGAAAATAGCGTTTGCAACAAGATCATAGTCTTCAGACGTAAGGTCTTCAGACTTAGAGGAAGACTCAAATTCAAAATGTAAAACACTAGACTCTGGGGACGGGGATTTTGGGTGAGTGACAGGAGATGCTGCAGGAGTGGCGACAGGAGAAGGAGTAAGCCCCAGTGTTCCCATCATAAATTCCGGAGTAGCTATAGGTCCCCCAATGATGCACCAATTCTTGAGCTTGTCCCCCATGGGTACCACCAATGTCCTTGGGTCCACCTTATCCTCAGAATCATCTCCAATGATGGCAACCATGTCTTCGTGCAGCCCCAGATTACCCAGATGTTGAAGAAGATATTGGCCGTCCCACGTCTCAGTCGAACTCGGAGTTTCTGCGGCTTCTATTGCTGGCTTGTCAAGGGTTGCGGCTTCAAGTTGATCTGCCAAGTCATCTGCGACCTTGGTGGAGTACTCATGCCTGATGGTTCTAACTCTGCCCGTGGCTTTGTCATATTCCATGTAAGTCAGCTTCATGTTGGACCGCTCGAATTCCACATCTCTGAAAATCTCGAACCCTTTCTGCAACTTCCCGGTGTGGTCAATCCATGGCTCTGCGAACTTAAAACACGAAAACTCCTCGCCTTCCCTGACGAAGTAGCTATTCAGGGACAGGCGGTATGGCCGCATTTCAGGCTTTTTGTAGGGAAGCTTCATCTTTTTAAGCAAATCCCTCCTTTGTTGCTCCATCTTGTCTTCAAGAGTAAGGTGTACCCTAGACCGAACAACCCTCGATGATCAACCTCTTCAACCAATTCTGTGGGGCCTTGCAAGTTCTTACCTTGCCCCAGCCCCGGTATGAGGCCCATATTACGCAGTATCTTGACAACAGGTGCCACTTTGTCCGTTGTTTTGGTGAGGTTGATGGTACAGATCTGTGCTTGAGCGACTATTTCGAAGCCATTGAAGAGTCGGCTCTCTTCCCCATACTGAATCTGTAAGACAGGAACGCCCTTGGTGTCTGTCCCTTGGGCAGTTACGAGATCACTGTAGATGATGGTCACTTCATTACCAGATTGAAACTTCACACACTGGTGTAGGGAAGATGGGACAGCGCCCGACTGATGTAACCATGGCCGGCCGAGGAGGAGTGAGAAGGTTGCGGGGATGTCAATGACGTGGAAATCGGTTGGAAGGATCTTTGTTCCGATGGTAATGGGCAAGGTGACTTCGCCTATCACGGCGCGACATGTAGAGTCATAAGCTTTGATGGTTTGCTTGGATGGGCGTAAATCAACACCATGAACACCAACCACATCCATCATCCTTGAAGGCAGGATATTAATTGCAGAACCATTATCAATGAATACACGGGGGATTTTCTTGCCATTGACCTCGATAGTGATGTATAAAGGCTCATTATGATCAACTCCGAACGCTGGCTTGTCTAGCTCCGAGAAGGTGATGATGTTTCCGTAGTGGATATTACCAATCATGTGGGTGACGTCCTCCGGGGTAGTAGTGGATGGTACCATGGTGGCGGCGAGGTTTTGCTCGAGCATGAGGCGATGGGCTAGGGAGGAGGTGAGTAGGGACCATAGTGAAATGTGGGCTTGGGTTTGTTTGAGTTGAGTGATGATAGGGTCTTCTTTGTCTAGGTCGGCTTGCTCGGGTTCTTTCCCAAAGACTTTCTTTGCACCCTTCGGGTCGGATTGGTACACTTGACCGTATCTTGTAAGGAGACAAACTTCTGCACGTAGCTCCTCCAAAGACAATGGCGAGTCATGACAAGGGGGCGAAACTTCGGTCTTTTCGGCCTCCTCGAAGATTTCGGCCCAAGAAAGAGGTTGAGAGGGCTTGGGACTCTCTTCCTCTAGAGATTCGACTTCACTCACTAGTTCTTCTAAAGACAACAAGTAGCAAGAAGATTCTTTATTATTAGTCATTGGAATACAACCCATCTCATCACAGTCCGCCACAACAGGCTCGGCCGGATCAGTGATCTCACTAATTTCTACCATGAGTACATTGCTAGCTACATAATCTCTAGGGTCTTCGACTATTCCCTTGTGGATGAGCTCTTGCATGGCTTTCTTGAGTTCAAAACATTCTTCGGTAGTGTGACCGGTGCACTTGTGGTAGTGGCAAAATTTTGACAAATCGCAACCAAGACCGGGGAGATGTCCTTCTAATGGTTCGAGGATTTCTAACGTCACTAATGCCATGAAGATATCCACCATAGTGAGCCCTATCTTGTCAAAGGCATCCATGAGCTCTAGGATACTGATCTCGCATGTTTGCACCATATTCACCCCACCCCCATTGTTGGGAAGAGGGTTATTCACCACATTAGGACCCTTCGGCTTCTCAATCTTCTTGTCATTGATCAACCCTTGTACTACGCGCTTCAATTGAATACAACCATCCGTTGTGTGCCCGATGTGCTTGTGATACTTGCAGAACTTGGAGGCGTCCAAATCACTTCTTGGGTAGGCGGGTTGGTAATTTTCTAAAGGCTTGATAAGACCTCTCTTGACTAACACGTCAAAGACCTTCCCTATGGGCATACCAAAATCGTCAAAGTGTTCCCTCTCTCTTTGCGGCGGAGCCCCATTCCTTGTTATGGCTTGGACATCTAGCGGGACCTCTTTCTGGACCATATTCACTTGGCCGACGGCCTCCTTTCCACCCCTAGGAGGCGCAGGCGCAGTAGGAGCCTTGTAGCGGAAGGAGTTGTTGTTGTTGGTCTTTGGACTTTCCTTTGGCTGCACAATCCCAGTGAACCCTGCTTCGTACCGTACTCCGGCGTCAACCATTTCCCGCAAATCAGGGAAGTAACCATTACCTATAGCTGCTTTCATCTCCGGTAGTAAGCATTTGTAGAAAATCTGTTTCTGTTCCTTCGCCTTTGGTGGGTATTGGACCTCACACAACCGATGGTTCCACCTCTTGTAAAAATCATAAATAGCCTCGCCGGGCTTTTGCATAGTGTTCTCAAGATCCGTTCGATTCACATGCCAATCCAAGTTAGCTTGATACTTCTCACAGAAAATGGCACTGGTTTGATCCCACGTTTGCCTCTCGCTTGGTTCTAGCCCCAAGAACCAACGCAGAGCTATACCATCCAAAGTGCTATGAAATACGCGAGCCATTTGTTCGTTGGTGCAGTCACGAGCCCTCATGGCCAACACATAACTATCCAAATGAGTCTTAGGACACGAGTCACCATGAAACATTGCCACCTTAGGCATCTTGAAATCCTTGGGGAGAGCCCCTACTTGGCTAGGGTTGATTGTCTTGGTAGTCGGTGCAATTTGCTTATCCACGGTCTCGATCAACTTTCGCATTTGCTCTTGCATGGCCATAACCACAGGGTGATTGGAGATGTCGGGGATAGTTTCTGACAGAATGACGGGAGGAGTAGTGGAAGCAGTAGCAGCGGCCATCCCAATACTCAGAGGCAACGAGGGTGCGGGTAGTTTGCTAGCGGAGAGGTAGCCACCAAGCAGTTCAGGGGAAGGTTCATAGACAGCCTTGTTCTTGCTCATGGTAGTGAAACCTTGTTGGGTGTAGAAAGAAGGAGGTGGAACATTGCGGTAGCTTGGGAATGGGAAGGCGGCAGCATTAGTGTTGGGGGGACAGTTGGTATTGACCTCTTCATCCTCGACATAAATGAAATTTTCCCCATCGGGCACCAGTTTAGTCCCCTTTTGTTGAATGTGGCCCTTCAACTGTTGGTTCTGGTCTTCCAACATCTTGTTGCTTTCCTCGAGATTCTTGATCTTGGCTTCGAGACCGGCGAGGAAGTTCTGGAGGCTTGGGGGAATACTATTGAGAGTAGCCTCAGTGTTGAGCTCGGCGGCAGTGGCAGAAGGAGCAGAGGTTGAAGCTGAAGCGGGAGTTGACATTGCTGATGATGAGACTGAGAACGTGGACGGAGTAGAAGCTTCACGTTGTAGTCGACCACACGAACGGATCCAAACTTGCTTTTCTGAAAGGTTGGAGGGCAATGAAGCTTTAGGAGAGGGGGAAGGCTCATGCAAAGTATATTTTAATTTACAAAAACATACATTATTTTACATCCTAATTGGTTGGAAGGGGTACCCCTTTTCGCAACTAGTTAGAAGACTACGATCAGTGGAGGCCATCATTACGTCTATAGACCCCTCGTTTTTCACCTGCATTGCACACCCCCAAACGGACGATTTGGGCGAGGGTCCTATAGGGCAAGCGGCTTCCACCAACCATCGGATCCTACGACTAACCCTCCCTTAAAGGCATTTAATGTGATGTCTATGTTGCATCCTACGCAAGTTAATGATGAGCGGAGATCTTGACAATAAACACTCATCTCACCATGGCACGTCCCTTGTAGGGAAATCACTTTTTTGTGCACTTTCTCTCAAAGATCTCGATTCATCATTGACTTGGGGATGACTCGACATAGACAGCACGTTAATTGACTATTAAGAGAAAGCTAGCCAAACCAACCGGTCAAAACCTAGGTGTGATACCTATACTAGTGTGGGCTGACACGGGTTAGGTAAAAGGTTCCCACCGTATACGATGAGTGGAATAGACGAGTGACTCGAAAAGAGTGCGGCAGTAGCACACAAATTCCTGCACATCGAATACTCCGGGTAATGGGGACCTGTGCAGTGCTGACACAGACTAGTGGTAGTGTGTGGCAAGAAACTAATTCTTTTTAAGGAGAAAAGAGAGAAGCTTTTGATGTTAGGATGATGCAATGCAATGCATGAGAGAGGGAGAGAGAGCCATGTATAAGGGAGCATAGCAGAGTTTTGTTTGACCCTAATACTAAAGCGAAGATAACAGGGGTACAAGGATACAAGGTATATACAAAGTACAAGTATCGAAAAAGTACAAGTATTAACATTGCGGGGTGCGCGGGTGCATGTGTGAACATGGCAAGTATGTGAGATGCATGTATAAACATGGCAAGTGTGTGCATGTGTAAACATGGCAAGTGTGTGGAGGGTGCATGTGTGAACATGGCAAGTATGTGAGGTGCGTGTATAAACATGGCAAGTGTGTGCATGTGTAAACATGGCAAGTGTGTGGAGGGTGCATGTGTGAACATGGCAAGTATGTGAGGTGCATGTATAAACATGGAAAGTTTGTGCATGTGTAAACATGGCAAGTGTGTGCATGTGTGAACATGGCAGAAGTGTAAGGTGCATGTGAGAACATGGCAAATGTGTAAGGTGCATGTGAGAACATGCAAAGTGTGTGCATGTGTAAACATGGCAAGTGTGTGGAGGGTGCATGTGTGAACATGGCAAGTATGTGAGGTGCATGTATAAACATGGCAAGTGTGTGCATGTGTAAACATGGCAAGTGTGTGCATGTGTGAACATGGCAGAAGTGTAAGGTGCATGTGAGAACATGGCAAATGTGTAAGGTGCATGTGAGAACATGGCAAAGTGTAAGGTGCATGTGAGAACATGGCAGACATCATGATGTGAACGAAAGTTAGACCCACTAAGTTTGAAAAAGTTTCAAAGCAGTTCCCCAGCAGAGTCGCCACTGTGAATACACCTTTCCGATGAAGCGACGCATGGGAAGTATCTCGTGATTATTATTATTTACAAAAGGAATATTCTTAACGACATTAAAATTATGAGAGTCGCCACGCCGTTTTAATTAAAGCCAAAACATTGAAAAAAGCATTTTTAGTGGGTTCGGGGGTCAAATTACAGTAAGAGAAGAATATTGAACGTTATCACTCCTATTGCCCGAATTGATCGGTCTTTCTATCATGATAAATGTGTTAGTAGTGTGTTAGTGATTTAGACCGGATCCGAAGATTGCCTACGTTCCTCTCAATGTGAGAAGCTCAGGTCAGCGTAGTTCGCAGAGAATTAGAATAGGCAGAAGAATCAGGATCATGCATAATGAAGGGGGAATTACCTAAAGATTAGGGTTTAGAAGTAGTTCCTAGATCATCCTTGGGTTGATGAACCCTCGATCATCATCGGCTATGAAATAACATGTAATTATGAAGATCGCAACCCTAAATATAGCATAAATCAGGTTTTAATCTATGAACACGATGAACATATGAAGAACATATATGAACATATGAATGAACATGCGAAGCATATGAAGAAACTATGAATAAACATGTACGAACATGAATATAAAAGATCTACATTAATGATAATGCAAGAACATGAAGAAAAAGTTAGAAAACTTACCTATGTTGGCAAGAAATAAACCTTGGATCTTCTTGAGTGTTTGAATGTTAATTAGAGAGCAAAATAGTGTTTAAGAACTCCAAAATTCGTACTTAAAGCTCTCCAAAATCGGACCCCTAAACCAATAGCATGGGATTGATTTATATAGTAAAACTGAGGGAGAGATCTGACGGTCCAGATCATCCAGCGCAAGGTTGGCCGCCTGGCCATTGTTGAAGCCGGTGACAATAGTGGCCGCGTGGCCAAGATCAACGCGGAGCAAGGTTGGCCGCGTGGCCAAGGATGCCGGCTGACTTGATTCTTAAGCTAGGGTTTTCTGCATGGTTTTAAGGAAACCATTTACTACCTAATTTGATAGATTTTGCCATAAATGAGATATTTTGGGAATCCGGGACAAGTCTTTGCAAGGTTTCTAATTCCTATAAAGTCCTTGTATTTTTGGGAAAGTCCTAATAAACTCATTTTCAGGTCGGGTACTAACAATAGTATAATTAACATTACTATTCTTTTACTAACGTTTTACTTGTTAGTTTTATCTTGTTCGTAAGTCTTTTGTACTAGACCATTATTCTGATTTGGTTAGTTTACTTAACCTTTATTCTCCGGTTCAGGAGTTATTGTACTTCATAATTAGCAACCGTTTTACTTGGTTGACTATTACTGACTTTTATTTCACTAGTTTTTATTACTTAACTAGCTTTGACTTACTCTAATGGTCGTCTTACTTCGTACCATGGTTTCGAAGATTGTTTTAATCAATCCGACGTTTTCCCTTGTCTTTTCTCAACAAGTTAACTTTTAATTTAAGCGGTAATAGTTGATTTATAACTCCGGTATTTAAACTAAAATAACTAACTTTATTCAACTAGGGTGTGAGATTAAACTTCTCAAAATCCACCCAAAATTCAATTAACATAATCAAAAGTCTAACTGAATTTCCACTAATCATAATGAGTCTAACTCAACAATCATTAAATAATCACTTGCACTAAGCTCTACATTGTGCATGCTCTTCCACTAGTTGGTCGTACTTTGCCTGAAGTTCTAGCTTATCTGCGTAGATCTGATAACCTGAAGCTCTGAGTTCCCGCTCATACTTTTCCTGTTCATCCACTTTCTTTTCGAGATTATAGACACTCCTTTGCTCATCCAATAAATTCACACTTAGCTTGTTCCACTCTCTATTGGCTCTAATAGCGTGATTCTTCATATCTCTAGCCTTCTGGATTTTCTCTTCTAGTCTTTCTTCTAAAACCTTGATGTCATCATCACGTGTTTTGAGAGTGTACTGTAAACCCTCTATTCCCACTTTCAGTCTACGGATCTCTTCATTATCTTTGGTCAGTTCAGTAGTATTCTTAACCAACTCTTCCTCCATACTAACATTCTTTGCCTTTTCTTGAGCCAATTCCTCATTCATTAGCTTGATTCGGTTCTCCTTGGCCTCTATGTTCTCCTTCAGTGTAGCACTGTACCTTACAGATTTTATCGGTTTCCTTGTCATAATCCTACATACACTAGACAATAAATTTAATTAGTACATAACCCCAAGATTTCATTATAACATTTTCTTTTTTTTAAAAAATGAGTAGACATGTACAAGGACGAACATATTTCTACTTCCTCAAGTGGATTCATGCTTTACGTGCACCCTTAGTATTATTCCTAGAGATAGATTTTATCACTTGAAAATTCTCAAGTAAACCTTATTCAAAGTCAAGTACTAGGTCTCCCATTAATCTTAACTTTAAGCTTCTCTCATAGAACCTAAAGCCATTGCTATGATACCAACTGTAACACCCCAAATTTTCTTACTGTATCTGAGCATTAAATGGCATTAAATAACAATAATTAAAATACCTCAAATTAGGGTTCTCAAACCAACCCTTTATTACATCATCAGTTCATCATAAATGCGGAAGCATAACCATCAAAACTTGTCTCGGCAGGTAAACAACCCTAGCCGTTAATGTATTTCAACTTAAACAGAGTAATTAATTATTCTTAAAATAACTAAATAATAAATCTTCAAATCTGCCGTTCCATCTACGGCTGCTCTCCTTCCTTTTCCCTCTACTTAAATCCTGAAATAGAAATTGTAGAGAAGGGGTGAGCGAATGAATGCTCAGTATGTTCATACGTGGCCTCTCCGGTTACTAAGGAGAGGCGACCAGAACGAACACTATGAATGACTTTTGCAAGGATATGTTCAATTACTTTTGATTTAAGACTGCAGAGCAATATAGTCATAATACTCTTAAGATTTTACCTTCAAAGGATTATGGCACTATGATCCAAAGGGATTCATTCTAGTTCCGTCAATTCCAACGTACATTATACCCTCAATGCCAAAGGTACAATTTTGTACACCTAGCTTTTTCAAGCCATTAGTGTAGGTCGTAACATATATGGTATCCACACATATATGCTCGGGGTCTAGAATTATCCTTGTAATCAGACAATTCCTGAGAGAAGGCATGTGATCACTCATGCAATCCCTAATTTAAGGACGAGTCTTTTCTAACTGGACTGTCCCGACAATGTCTTTTCTAACTGGACATTGTACATTCCAACAAGTAAGTGATTAACTTACGAGTTAGGATGTGAACATACACCACGGTACAAGTATGTGATAACAAGTTTCAATCTTTGATACTTAGTGGATCAATGGGGACATCACTAAGTAAGGATTCTTCCAAAAGAACGTTCAATAACGCGGAATTAATTCAAATACTATCATGCCATATTGATAGTCTAACTTTATAGAAAGAAATATAGAGTTCCAATCAACAGGAGTTCAAATAACAGTAAGGAACGTAATCCCTTACCTTGATTGCTTTTCCTTGAAATGTTCTCCTTGTGCGAATCTACAAAGCATCGAATAGTTTACTTTAGTATCCTCTTACGATGTTAACTACTTCTACTTAGTTAGCTGAGAGATGTGTTTTTACTTCTTTATATCTTTACTTCTTTACTTACGTTTAAGTCTCTGACTTTGATTTACGAGTCAGTCCTTCAACTTTGATGAAATTGTAAATAAGCCCTTCAACTATGGATTAATTACAAATTATCCTTCAACTTTGGATTAATTGCAATTTGATACTTCAACTTTAGTTTAATTACAATTTGATCCTTCAACTTCAGTTTAATTACAATTTAATCCTCCAACTTTAGTTTAATTGCGGGAAGGTCTTTTGACTTTGGTTTTGTTCGTAAAGGTCCCCCAGGTTTTTTTTTAACCACTTAGACCCCTTTAACCTCAAAGGTTTCCTTTTCATTCCTTTTAACTTTAAACTTTATCAGTTTAATCCTTTTCCGTTATAAAACTAACTGAAATCTTTTAATCTTCCCTCTTCTCATTAACTTTCTAACTTTCAAGGTCTTCCAAGTACTTATTACATTCTTTCAAGTTAGTTTTCTAACTTTCCAATAACTCTCTTAAGGATCATGTTCTTTTTTCATTATAAATCTAACGAAAACACTAACTTTTTCCGTCCATACTATTAACATCCTAAATCAAGAATTAATACCCAATTCATATAGCTTTTTAGGGCGAATTTTATAGCATCAAGATTTATAGATTTGGTCAATTTTTTCTTGTTCTTAATTTTCTTTGTAAATTTCTAACATCCATTTATTCAATAATCACTAACAATCTTAAAAGAAATCAACAAAACAATTCCCAACATCATAAGGCCATTCGGCCGAAACACTTATGGGGTGAATCCATATTTTTTCTCTTTTTTTGTTAAATCCTAATTAACCTCAATTCCTTATTTGTTCAATTCCCATACATTATAAAACATGGATTTATTCAATTTATGATCACAGGGGTTAATCTTAAAATAAAGCTAGACATGGAGATCATCATTTTATCATAGCCTTTAAATCTAAGCTTTTAGCAATTAAAATTTCTCACTATTCATTTACTAGCATGCAAACCCTAATGATTATTCTCTTAAAACATGCATAACTTAAATTTTATTTATCCAAATTCAATGAAATAAATTTTGGAGGGTGAGGTTTGGCATTACCTTGAGAATGATCGGATTATACTTCAAAAAAAAATGGCGAAAACTCTTCTCCCTCCTCCCTTGGCCGGCGGCCACTGCCTTTGGTGGTGATGATTAGGGTTTTTGTTATTTTGTTGTTTTGGTAAATAAAATAAAACCTAAAATTCACTAACTCAAGGTTTATACTTTGGTTAGTTGTTAATTGGGCTTGATCTATTTGTTTTAAATTCAAACTAACCCACTTGAGCCCATTACAATTTTTGGTCCAACTCTTTAATTACCTAGCCCACTTCCTTAGTTAACCGATTAACCTTAATTATCATTTAATTAAAATGAATTAATATAAATAAAATAAACTAATAAAATAAAAAAATATCGGGTCATTACAGTTACTTTCTCAATAAAAAATTGTTACATTTCAGATATAATGTTACATTTAAGAATATAAACTGTTACAATTGAGAAAAAAATTACATTCATTTTTTATAAAATGTAACATTAGTTTAGTTTGTCAACCTTATGTTAATTTTGAAAAAAAAAGTGTTACATTTGAAAAAAAGAGTGTTACATTCCTTTATAAAAAGTGTGACATTAGTTTAGTTGTCAACCTCTATGTTATCTTTAATCTATTGCAGCAAAATTGTGGTACATTTTTTTTTTTTTTAAAAGTGTTACATTTGAAAGAAAAGAGTGTTACATTTAGTTATAATAAGTGTTACTTTTGTTGGGAGAAAAAACAGTTGGGGGTGGAAAAAAAAATGGCTCGGCTCGCTTGGCGCCGTCACATGCCGTGCGGCGGTTGCACAGGAGACCGTCTCTATAATCAATTATAATTAATGTTTGGTGTTCGAACCTTCGCGATTTTGAGGTAAGAGAGAACATGAAGTGTCGATTCCGTGTAAGTTTAATCACGTAATTACTTCTTTGATATCTGTCATATCGTTGTGCTCTCTTTTATTGATACGTATTCGATTGTTCGGTTCAATTTGATAATTGTTTTGATATTGATTTGGCTTCGTAAAATATTGTTTTTTTTTAAAGCATGCTATTTGTTTTTGATCCTCAAGAAGTAAAATTTGTTATATGAAATAGTTTTGATGTGACTAATTTATGTGACGGTTGAAGTGGATTTGATTATTGTGTTTGTGTTGGTCGGCTCCGAGTGCGGGCGCCAACAATTGATTTGATTAGTATTGTTAATCCGCTGGACCCGAACATAATTAGTGCATTAGACTGTGAAGTATGATCGATTGGTATTCGATTTATGAAAATTTTGAGTCTTATTGGAAAGTCCATATTTATAAATTCATGGATTGTGTTATTTTAAAATTGTGTTTTATTTACCTCTGTGATACTTTTTAACCCTTTCTTACTGGCCCCCGCAGCTCATCCCCTCCAGTTTCAGTTTTGCAGTTGACCGTAGATCGGGATTCGAGATAAAAAGATTTGGGACGGAGCAAATTATTGATAATTTTAGATATTAGTGAACTTTGTACTACATTTTAGAGCTGTAAGATGTATTATTTTATTATTTATGAAAATTAAGTAGTTGTGAAATTTCAGGTCGTTACAGTCACAATATATTTATAGGGTAATAAGTCCTAAACCTGATCAAAACTTAATTACCCGGAGTATATTAGAGACGGAAGGAGTAATATTACATTTGGAAACAAATTCCTAACTTGCCCTCCAAGTTTGCTTATTTATCGTGCAATATGAATTGGGAACTAATTCCTTTAAGGAATTAGATTCCTTATTCACACCAACTTTAATAAACAGCCACGGCCCAACTCCATGTCTTATTTCTGGGCTGAGTCCTTTCTAGGGATCGGCCGAATCTTCGTATTTATCGTCTTCCTCCCGGTTACGACTAGTTTCTTCACGGTTTTGACTCCTTACTCTATTGTTTTGACTGCACACCCCAACAGTATGTTCTCTCATTAGTCTTTGCGGTTTCATATTAGTTATTCGGTAAATATAAAGTCACAAAAAAGTGCCACGAAATTTGGTCTACAAAATGATGTGTCAAAATTTTATTGGTGTTTTCAATTAGAGTGTGCCGGGTCCACTATCGCTATAACCACTAAAATATCGACACCTCATTTTGTATCCAACATTTTGTGAAATTATTTTGTGCCCCTAGCATTGCCCTTAGTTATTTGTTTCTCATCTTAAACTAGATTACTAATTCACACACCAAAGGGCCTTAGCCAGAGACACTTCCAGTTAGTTCACGTTTGTTTATTTGTTTTAGATATCCATTAAATTCGTAGGCTTCTCCACCACAGTTTTGCACGATCAGCTTTTATCTTCGCTATTATTCGTTTTAGGTGTTTAGAGTACTCTATAAACCTATTTATATATTGTGAAGTTTTGTTGTAGTCGTTTTTCTGAGATATACTTCGAGCTTTGATTTGGTTGGAGTGTGGCAAATAAACATGTATGGGATAGCGTCGCTATACCTTTTATTTTCGAAAATGTCATTTCAATACCTTTAATATTTTTTCAGCAATATTAAAAATATAATTTTACAAAATTTGACTCTCTTCATGCCAAATTTAATCTTTAAGTGGTCTTGACTCCGTTTGAATTATTTTTAGTCTTGACCCGTTTGATTTATTCTCTAACTTTGCCACTGGGGTTCGTTTGGTCATTCCCATTAGGCGTTTCAATATAACCATTGAAGTTATTCTCCAACCTTGTCAAAATGTGTACAACACATCGGTAAATGCCTTTAAAAAAATTACATCTGTTTCTAGTCACACACACACGTGTGTCGGCACACTAGGGAATCGAGGTATATACTAGGACTTTTAAGATTAAGATGAAGCCCATAGATTGAAAAGGGAATTAGTTAATGCATCAAAAAGTGCAAAAGGTCCATTGATCAAAATCAAAGGTATTGTATTATACGTACTGAGAAATGAGAAATGAGAAATGAGAAATGAGAAATCAGAAATCAGAAATCAGAAATCAGAAATCAGAAAGGAGAAAGGAGAAAGGTTAAATATGATCCAGAAAAGGGAGATAACAAAGTTAACACCTTTTACGTCAAAAGGGCTGTCCACTTTCTGCATTTTATAAACTTGAGTTGAGATGGTGGAGTATCTTTAATTCCTTCCCAGCTCCCTCCTTTTGAGGTCAAAATATATCAGTTTCCCATCCCATTCACATTCATATTCATATTTAATCGGCGTCTTCTACGTGTTGCTCCCATGCGTATTTTGATCAGATTAGAGGGTTCATGTGTACTCGGATTGCACGGTAGTCAGATTCTTTTGTTACTATAAAATGTAACTCAATTAATAAAGTTATAAAAGGTGCAAGTCATTTTGATGCTTCCCAACAAAACGCAACACACATACATTTTCAAATGTTACTCATCTAATCTAATATAGAAATCTGACAGCTATGCGGTCGGACTAGACCGCCTGGATCCGACATTGGACATAGTTTATTGCCTAGACTGTGGGTTACCTTAAAATAATCTTCGTTAGTTGGCTACACTATATATCAGTCAAACGTTAGATTTGCATATCTAAGAGTTGAATTAATTTCAGCTTCTTGCTAACAGTTGTTCTTGGATACACAAATTTAAATACTAGGATCCAGTGACTCATGTTGATTCATATGGGTAGATGTACGGCATTCTGCAATATCTTAACAATTAGACCTGAGTTCATTAAAAATAGGGATTCTGTAAGGGAAGATTACAAAATTACGGGTGTTGGTTAGGGTTGTGGTGCAGGTACCTGGATGGTAGCAGTCTCTGGTGATTGTAAGAACATGATCACATAAAACCTCTTGTTTTTTAATCCCATAGATAAAATATTGTACCATGCATAAGGATAGTGTCTCCGTCTGTGAATACCCCTTTCCGAATGCGGGCGATGCATGGGAAGTGTCTTATTATTTATCTTATTTTATCTTTTTCTATGGGATTAGGATATTCAAGTTGGCAGTCAATTTATTATGAATCACCACGCCGTTTTATTGAGCTAAAACATTGAGAAAATCTAACAGAGAGGGTTCAGGGGGTCAAGTTACGATAAGAGAAGAATATTACAGTGATCACTCCTATCGCCCGATAGATCGGACATTCTATCATGATAAAGGTGTTAGTGATTTTGACCGGATCCGAAGATTGCCTACGTTCCTCTCGTATGAGAAGCTCAGGTCGATAGTTTGCACATAATCGGAATAGAAATGATGAAGCGGGATTATGCATATGATGGGGGAGAAGAAAGAATCATACAAAATGATCACATCCTAAAATAATGATTATACCATTGATAAGGTCAATGTGTAGTCATCACATTCATCACAAGAGAGTTAATGATCATGGGAATATTTACCTACAGTTTAAGGGTTTAGAAGTGGTTCTTAGATATCGTTAATCATCATTGGCTATGCATATAAATAGGGATTACAATCATAGATCTAGAAGGTTAAGTCTAACATAGTAATAAGAACATCATGAACATGTATGAATAAACACATAAACATGACGATCGCTACCCTAGATATAGAGCAGAATATGAATTCTAGTTAAGAACATGAAGAACACATTATGAATCATATGAATATAAATGTTTAAACATAATAAAAACATGCATAAGTCAGATCTATACTAGTAAAACATAGAAAACCTCACCAATCTTGACAAGAACGAAGCTGTCACGACCCGAAAACTAGGCTCTATTTTATTGGTAATAAATAATTATTATTTATTTTTTTGCTTATTTATTTATCTAAATTATTATTTATTTAAATGTATGGGTGCATTTTATGTTTCATAATAATTTATGCCTAGCATTTTATTTGGGTCATTTGTGCTAGTGTAGTATTGTTGGGTCTTAATTTAGTGGGAAGTGGTTTATTTTGAGTAGTGTAGGGGAGGGGCCCTAAGTGCAACATTTTGAAATAATTTCCCTACTTCCCCCTCCTCCCTCACCTCCCTCACTCTTTCACTCATCTTTCCCAGCAATCTCTCTCCCTCTCTCTCTAACATTTGGGTAAGTTTTCTTTCCCTTACTTCTCTCTTCATTTTCTCCATCTTCCTCTTGTTATTTCTCATTTCCTAAAACATGAATCATGTTTAGATCGTCGATAGGATCATAGGAAGCCAAGAAATTTCGAGTTCCGTCACCTTTGAGAAAATCCGGGTAAGTTACTTTTCCTCCATTTTGATGCTAAAATGTTCATATCATGTTTAGATAATGCTTGATGTGTTATATTTGAAGTTTGGTTGGGTTTTGAATTTGTTGAGAATTTATTTTGGGTTTTGATCAAAAATGGTGAAATCTTGAATGTTGGGTTTGATTCTTGATTTTGGTTGTTAAAAGTTGTTGTATGAGTCTTTTTAGACTTATTAGTTGTTTTGGTACATTAGTATGTGAGTTGGAAGGTTTGATTTTGGTTGAATGTGTTTTGGGTTTGAAAATGGAAGAACCCATGTTGTTCTTCCCGATTTCCGGCAGACCAGAGCTTTGTGCGACCTCCCAAAAATGCCTGGGCGACCGCACAACTTTCTGATAGCTTTTGGTCGTGTTTGAGGGTCTTATTGGGCGACCGCACAGTCCCTGTTGGGCGGCCGCACAGTCCTCTGGAAGTTTACAATTGTTAACATTTTGTAATTGAAGAATGCGTTTTGATCCAAATCTTGGGTGTCCTCCTAGTTGACCTTAGTGAACATTGTAGTGCACTCTAGTGATAGAATTGGGTCCCTTGTGATCAAATTTGTGTTTGAAATTAATTAAGCGTTAATTGGGATTTTAGGACACCTTATTGAGGTATTGTTGGTTTGACTTATCTTTGTGATGATCATTTGGTATATGTGGGCATCTTATGATGTGCTCGTGATCGTTCCAATCGAATCGATTTCCGAGTAAGACTTGGTCTAGGTTTTAGGCGATGTCCTATAGTACCTAGAGGGTTGTTATTGAACACTAAAATGTAGGGTTTAGTCCGGTCGTGATCATGTTCTAATAAGGGTAATCTTTTGGATTCGTTTGGGGTGTTTAGAGTTGGTTCGTTATGGACGGAGGTAAAGCGTAAATTGGCGATTGGTTACTTACGGTTTGATTAATCTTAAGGTGTATTCATTCTGAATTCCTACTTTGGAATTCCAGGTGTAAGAGATGGTTGAGTTCATGGTTCTAGTATATCTTTATGAGTAAATGTCTAGGGTCATTTTGGTAATAGTAATTGTGCTAATTGTGAGCGACCGTTTGGGTTGTGCTCTTTATGATTAACTTGTGGGTATCATATTTAGGAGGTATTTGGTACGTGCCTTGTCTTGGAATCATCTTGTTTTAATGATCAATGTTGTTGTGCTCTTTATGAGAAATTCCGTTTATCGTTGTTGTGCTCTTTTATGAGAAACTTCTTGTGTTCGTTGTTGTTGAACTCTTCATGAGTAACCGTTTGCATCTTTATGGTGATTAATTGGTGTGGTCCCTACTTTGGAACCTTAAGTTGTTATTCATGCTAAAATATTATTACTTAGCATTTAATTAGAAGCCCAGCTGGCATATTTGTTGCATCGGGCGATGGGAAGGATTATAATGGCAAAGCCAAGTCCATTATAATGTTGACCATTGTTTTGCCCCTTCTTTACCCCTTCTCCAGATTGGCCTTGGAAAGGTTAAGTCAGCGTTCCTTTGTGAATGTATCTGGCTAACGGGCATGACTTTGTGTCTTGGTCCGTGTCCTTTGTGACACTTTTATGGTTATTGGTTCCGGTACCGGGGTTTTCTCTTCGAGCTTTCATGCTGCTATGAAGATGTTGATTGTTGATTATTGAAGCTGCGCAGCGATCCTTTATTTGAATGTTCCGGTTTGGAAAACTTGGCTATGTATCCACTTATGAGTGTTTATTTCAGCTTTATGTGTTGCATGATGAGCTGGTCGTTATTTCCAACCGGTATGGGACGGTTGGCGATAGGAGCCTCTCATTTGTTGTTATATGTTTATTTATATGATTGATTATTGGATGTTACTGTTTGACAGCATGTCACTTATTATTCCGCTGCTATCTGTCATATGTTAATTGCTATTGGTTATTGCATAATAGCATGGCATGTAGTTGCATTAGTAACTTACTGAGATTTTATCTCACCCCGTTTATTTCCATCTTTATTTTTCCTTAACCACCCCCCCCCCAGGAGGAAAAGGATTAGGATTTGCGGATCGAGGAGGACGTCGAGAGGTTTGAGATTTTGGGGCAGGTTGTTATGGATCGGTTTACATTATTTAAATGTATAACCTTTTGTGGATAGTTTTACCATTATTGACGTCATTAAGAATTGTATATTTTATTCTTTTGAGTATAAGCTGTGGAGCTTATGTTAGATGTACTTTGTTGATTTAAACTTGGATTTGTAAAACCTTGTGTTATCACCTTTTGGTATTAAACGAAATTTTTAACTTCGGTATTTCTTAGTTTTGGTTCTAAATCGACGTCCAGCTCGTGATCTCGGGCCGCGGGGTTCGGGGTCGCGACAGTTGGTATCAGAGCCATAGTTTGGCTCTAAGTATAAGTCTAGGTGGATTAGTATGACCTAGGTGGGTAGTTGTGTACGGAGTAAGTAACGGTTAAGGTTTTATGCAGGTATTTGTTCGAAATGTCTAGAAGAAGAGTTGGTGAAGCTTCTAGTGGGACTCAGAATCCTAATGGTCTACGGGAAGAAAACCGTGCAGTGTTTCAGGACAGGTTTGAAGCGGCCGTGAAAGCAATTCATGACCAAGGGCCGAGAGAGGAACATGTAGCACCTCGCGATATGGGTTGGAGCAGTTCTTGAAGTTGAAACCAAGTGACTACGACGGTGAGCCTGATGTGAAGAAGGCCGAGCTATGGATAGAATCGATGGAGAGAATCTATGAGGTCTTTGGTTGTACTGATAAGGATAGGGTTCGGTTTGCAGCTTATATGTTAGTTGGTGCTGCGGAACATTGGTGGAAGGCACTGAAGACCAGTTGGGATGCGACTCTTGTACCATATCCTTGGGAGTGGTTCGTGAAGAAATTCAAGGATCATTTTATCTTTTTAGTGAATCAAAACCGGAAAGAGATCGAGTTCCTCAGCTTGGAGCAAGGCATGATGTCAGTAGCACAGTACTCAGCTAAGTTCACAGAATTAGCCAGGTGTTGTGAATACCTTGTGCGGACCGAGGAGCAGAAAGCGATGAGATTGATCAGGGGTTTGAAGACATCCATCCGGACTCAGCTTATAGCACAGCGGATTCAGACTTATCAGGATACGGTGGATCGAGCCTACTTAATTGAGCAGGATATTGGGGAACACAGAAGGAAGACTGAGATGGTTAACCCGGGTAAGCCAGGAGGGCAGAGTAAGTCACAACAGCAACATTCGGATAACAGAGGTAATTTTGGAGTGCAAACTCGATTCAGAAGGCAACTTCAAGGGCAACCAACAGTAGGAAATCAAGGTTCTAATAAGGGTACACGAAATGGGAAAGTCTGCAGTTACTGTCAGAGGAAAGGACACTCAGAAGACAAGTGTTGGAAGAAGCAAGGAAAATGTGTGAAGTGTGGTCAGTTGGGACACTTTGTTAAAGATTGTCCGAGGTTTAGAGTTCAGTCATCGGGGACAGGAACTGGAATATCACAGGGTCAGAAGAGGGATGCTTCGGGGAAGCCCAAGATTTCGGGTAGAGTATTTGCAATCAATCAGCACTCAGCAGGTGACTCATCAGTTCAGGAGGTATTATTTTGCGTCGAGAGAGCGAGCGCGTGCATTTTAGGATCATCGCATTCATATGTTTCTGTGCATTTAGTTGCATTTATTTCTTTTGAGTCTTTGACTTATATGTTGTCAGTGTCTACTCCTATGGAGGAGTGTAGGATGTCTGATGGAGTCTTATGTGCTCATGTTGTGCTTAAAGGTAGATACAACTTACCTGCTAAATTAGCCATGTTGCTATTACAAGATTTTGATGTTACTATTGCTTTAGTCTATTGTTGTAGGGGGATTGTTATATTCTCCATTCCTAATTTCTTAAAACTGTTTGAGACCGTTCCTTTGGGTAGAGTTATACCTATCTTTCCTTAATTAAAATCCGAGTATTTAGTTTCGGTGATTGTTGGGCGTATTTATCGTTTGTGAAAATTTCTATTTTAATTCTGAATAGTACCTAGTAATTGCGGAGAACCTTGGGTTAAATTGAGTTGTTATAGTACAAGGTTGTAGTGCTAATATTTAGATCAATGTCCTTATGACATCGGTGGGGTTATAGGATTGAGGATTCAATGAGGATCTCTTGAGGAAAATTTTGGTCACTTTTAGTACATCTCCGCGAATGCATCGGAATGGGTTAGTATGGAGAGGTATACGATTTGTTATGGATGATGAGTTTGTTGTAGGAGTTCCGATCATTAATAGTAGTGAGCGCGTAAGTTTGAAAGGACTAAGCACATTTCGGGAGAGTAATAAATTGCGACCTATTTCAAAGGCATTTTGAGTTTTAGTTAAAGGGGTGTTCTATGGTCCTAAATCTTGTCTTGGTGGCATTTCTTATTTTGGATTGCAAATAAGTGAAGAAAGTTGAGTATAAATACTCGGGCATATTAAAGAATACTATGATTTGGTATTGGGTCAGTTGGAAGGTGACTAGCTAATTGATTTATTATGATGGTAGTACCATTGAGCTTAAATATCATTAAGTCAATAAATGTATGCGTGAGAGCCTAACTAGGGTTAGCTATTGAATTTAGAGTTCGTTGATTTCCTTTGGGTATATGAGTACGGATTATGACTTAAATGGGAGTTAGAGAAAATCTTTTGAAGATGAAATTTGGATCGCTTTGCAGACTATTGAGTATATTGAATGGTTTAGGCTTCAAGACCAGATTAATGAAGGGATGAGAGTATAACATAGATTTAAGTGGACACTTTGTACGAGATATTTTGGGGCTTGTATGGTACTATTTATTTAAGGTGTTAACTCAAAGTGAAGACACTATAATGGTAATCCATAAAGGTATAGCCATTTCGATGAATATTGTGGAAATAGAAATTTCTTTAGCCTTTTTTATATTTTTAAAAGCTAATTAGGCTCGGGATGGTGATGTTTTGAATTTCTGGGGAATACTACTAAGTATGCGATTTACAAAAGGAAACACCTTTGCAGTGTAATTAAGGTTGTGAATAAGGTGAGCTTGGGATATCTCGAGAGTTATGTTTGGGAGCAATTGGGATTCTCCAATTTTGATTATGGATTCTAATTAGTAGTGAAGGTTATGATTGAAGGAAGTTATGTGCGAGAGGTCGTGGTATTGTGAACATTATTTAGGGTTACTACGTGGTGGTAGAATGGACAATTGAGGAATTTGAGAAATGGCGGAACTATCGTATCCGTAGCTATTGGGTCTTTCAGGTAAGTCTCGTTAAAATTCGGGTCGAATTTTCTTTAAGGGGAGTGAATGTCACGACCCGAAACTAGGCTCTATTTTATTGGTAATAAATAATTATTATTTATTTATTTGCTTATTTATTTATCTAAATTATTATTTATTTAAATGTATGGGTGCATTTTATGTTTCATAATAATTTATGCCTAGCATTTTATTTGGGTCATTTGTGCTAGTGTAGTATTGTTGGGTCTTAATTTAGTGGGAAGTGGTTTATTTTGAGTAGTGTAGGGGAGGGGCCCTAAGTGCAACATTTTGAAATAATTTCCCTACTTCCCCCTCCTCCCTCACCTCCCTCACTCTTTCACTCATCTTTCCCAGCAATCTCTCTCCCTCTCTCTCTAACATTTGGGTATGTTTTCTTTCCCTTACTTCTCTCTTCATTTTCTCCATCTTCCTCTTGTTATTTCTCATTTCCTAAAACATGAATCATGTTTAGATCGTCGATAGGATCATAGGAAGCCAAGAAATTTCGAGTTCCGTCACCTTTGAGAAAATCCGGGTAAGTTACTTTTCCCCCATTTTGATGCTAAAATGTTCATATCATGTTTAGATAATGCTTGATGTGTTATATTTGAAGTTTGGTTGGGTTTTGAATTTGTTGAGACTTTATTTTGGTTTTGATCAAAATGGTGAAATCTTGAATGTTGGGTTTGATTCTTGATTTTGGTTGTTAAAAGTTGTTGTATGAGTCTTTTTAGACTTATTAGTTGTTTTGGTACATTAGTATGTGAGTTGGAAGGTTTGATTTTGGTTGAATGTGTTTTGGGTTTGAAACTGGAAGAACCCATGTTGTTCTTCCCGATTTCCGGCAGACCAGAGCTTTGTGCGACCGCCCAAAAATGCCTGGGCGACCGCACAACTTTCTGAGAGCTTTTGGTCGTGTTAGAGGGTCTTATTGGGCGACCGCAGAGTCCCTGTTGGGCGGCCGCACAGTCCTCTGGAAGTTTACAATTGTTAACATTTTGTAATTGAAGAATGCGTTTTGATCCAACTCTTGGGTGTCCTCCTAGTTGACCTTAGTGAACATTGTAGTGCACTCTAGTGATAGAATTGGGTCCCTTGTGATCAAGTTTGTGTTTGAAATTAATTAAGCGTTAATTGGGATTTTAGGACACCTTATTGAGGTATTGTTGGTTTGACTTATCTTTGTGATGATCATTTGGTATATGTGGGCATCTTATGATGTGCTCGTGATCGTTCCAATCGAATCGATTTCCGAGTAAGACTTGGTCTAGGTTTTAGGCGATGTCCTATAGTACCTAGAGGGTTGTTATTGAACACTAAAATGTAGGGTTTAGTCCGGTCGTGATCATGTTCTAATAAGGGTAATCTTTGGATTCGTTTGGGGTGTTTAGAGTTGGTTCGTTATGGACGGAGGTAAAGCGTAAATTGGCGATTGGTTACTTACGGTTTGATTAATCTTAAGGTGTATTCATTCTGAATTCCTACTTTGGAATTCCAGGTGTAAGAGATGGTTGAGTTCATGGTTATAGTATATCTTTATGAGTAAATGTCTAGGGTCATTTTGGTAATAGTAATTGTGCTAATTGTGAGCGACCGTTTGGGTTGTGCTCTTTATGATTAACTTGTGGGTATCATATTTAGGAGGTATTTGGTACGTGCCTTGTCTTGGAATCATCTTGTTTTAATGATCAATGTTGTTGTGCTCTTTATGAGAAATTCCGTTTATCGTTGTTGTGCTCTTTTATGAGAAACTTCTTGTGTTCGTTGTTGTTGAACTCTTCATGAGTAACCGTTTGCATCTTTATGGTGATTAATTGGTGTGGTTCCCTACTTTGGAACCTTAAGTTGTTATTCATGCTAAAATATTATTACTTAGCATTTAATTAGAAGCCCAGCTGGCATATTTGTTGCATCGGGCGATGGGAAGGATTATAATGGCAAAGCCAAGTCCATTATAATGTTGACCATTGTTTTGCCCCCTTCTTTACCCCTTCTCCAGATTGGCCTTGGAAAGGTTAAGTCAGCGTTCCTTTGTGAATGTATCTGGCTAACGGGCATGACTTTGTGTCATGGTCCTTGTCCTTTGTGACACTTTTATGGTTATTGGTTCCGGTACCGGGGTTTTCTCTTCGAGCTTTCATGCTGCTATGAAGATGTTGATTGTTGATTATTGAAGCTGCGCAGCGATCCTTTATTTGGATGTTCCGGTTTGGAAAACCTTGGCTATGTATCCACTTATGAGTGTTTATTTCAGATTTATGTGTTGCATGATGAGCTGGTCGTCATTTCCAACCGGTATGGGACGGTTGGCGATAGGGAGCCTCTCATTTGTTGTTATATGTTTATTTATATGATTGATTATTGGATGTTACTGTTTGACAGCATGTCACTTATTATTCCGCTGCTATCTGTCATATGTTAATTGCTATTGGTTATTGCATAATAGCATGGCATGTAGTTGTATTAGTAACTTACTGAGATTTTATCTCACCCCGTTTATTTCCATCTTTGTTTTTCCTTAACCCCCCCCCCAGGAGGAAAGGATTAGGATTTGCGGATCGAGGAGGACGTCGAGAGGTTTGAGATTTTGGGCAGGTTGTTATGGATCGGTTTACATTATTTAAATGTATAACCTTTTGGGGATAGTTTTACCATTATTCACGTCATTAAGAATTGTATATTTTATTCTTTTGAGTATAAGCTGTGGAGCTTATGTTAGAAGTACTTTGTTGATTTAAACTTGGATTTGTAAAACCTTGTGTTATCACCTTTTGGTATTAAACGAAATTTTTAACTTCGGTATTTCTTAGTTTTGGTTCTAAATCGATGTCCAGCTTGCGATCTCGGGCCGCGGGGTTCGGGGTCGCGACAGAAGCCGAATCTTGGACGTGGATTCGCCGGACCTTCGGGATTGCTAGAAAGGCTTGGGGAGAGAGTTATGTCGTCAGTTTAGACTCTGGAACTCGGGTGAGAGAATTGTGTATCAAAATAATGAACTGAGGTCAACTATTTATAGGGTTTTGGGTCGGAAAGACTGGCCGCCCGGCCAAGGCATAACTGGCCGCCCGGCCAACCGCAGAGGCTGGCATGGTTCCCAAGGTTGCGATCAAAATTGGACTCTGGAGAACTCCTAGATAACGTCTATCTTCGGGGATAATCTGATCAGGCGTAAATATCTTCTTGTCTTGGCTTTTCGAGAAATTTTGGATAAGTCCTGCGTAGCTTGTAAATATCTGTGAGGTCCCTGTGAGTTCTGGAATGCCTAAACATCTCATTTTCAGGCTGGGTACTAACAGTAGCCCCTAGGCGACGCTTCTTGCAAGGCATGGAGGGTCGTTGATTAAGAAAGGAACCGATCTGAAACATGAGTTCCGAATCGGGGGAGAAAAAAGAAGAGAGGTGACCAGGTCGGTCGAGCGGCTGAACCTTCGTCAGGCTATCTACGTATCCTAAAGGGAATAAAGCCAGTCGTAGTTCGAACTTCGGTGGTATAAATGAGGCATCATCTTCTTCTGGGGATAGGATCCTATACGAAGAAAACATTCGTAGGGGGGAGAGAGAGAAGAAAGAAACGAGACATCAGCTCCTGCTGGGGATAACACCCTGCATAAAACTGAACATTCGTTTAAGGACAATAGAATCATTGTTCGGACTCTACTGGGAAAGAAACTGTTGGTATGCTTATCACTTAACCCTCCTATTTATGTTAGAATTGATTGATACCATCACCTAAGTATATTTTAAGGACTTTAGGACCTTATGTAAGAAGTTTTATAACTTCAATTTTTAGCTAAGTCCTCTTTATAGACTAGGCTTAGTGATTAGGGCTTACACTTTGAATTTGAGGTCTCATTTACTATTAACTATGTGTGATGCGCATGACTTCCATGCGCAACACTCCATCTGCGCAATCTATGCGCATGACTACCATGCGCGCGCAGAATTATCTTAGTCAATTCTCTTATTTCTTGACCTCATATTCTAGAAGCTTGGAAAGCGTCAAGACAAGCTATGTTTTTTGGAACGAGTCAAAGTGTTGAGGTGCGCATACGACAAAACAAGCACACTCAGCATACACGTAGATGGTGACACGCTTCAGTGAGAAATTTCAAATGAAGACATATGTTATCCTTCTAGAAGAAGATTTGAATTTTGTCTTCTTGCTCTGTCTCCAACAGCTACAAAGGACACCTGCGCACCAATGTTAGTCCCTTAAACGAGGCTTAGTTATAAATACCGCAAGTGCACGGGTTATTGATAGTATAGTAATGTGCAAGTACGGGTCGATCCCACGGAGAAAACGTTACTTTAGAAAATGTTTGCTTTGATGAAAGAATAGTAAAAAGTGTGATTGGGGGGTTAAATTATTTTGTCACTGAACTAGAAATATATTGCACAATACTCTAATTTTGAATTGAAAACTCTTATGAAGAAATACTTCCTGGGATTGGGACTCAAACAATCAAATGTTCATCAAGTAATCATGCTCTTTTTAATTTAAAGTTTCATTTTAAATCAAGGATGGTATGCTTGGCCTACACTACTTCTCACGATCAAGCAAGTAGCGTTTGTATTCTCATACTAATTATGCCCTAACTGTTTGAGAAATCCGTTTATGTTGTCCCCGCCCTGTCACAAACGGGCATTCCGGCTTATCTCTAGCTGACCATAATTAGTAAGAATCCATTAAGTTTTCTTTATGAAATCGGCATACTTCCACTCAAGGAGCACCCCTAGGCCATTAACCTACTCTCGTGATTAATGAAACCCAGTCTATTCATATGGTTCCGTTAGTCAAGATTCCACTCTCGCTCCATCTCTTGACTAACTAAGATTCATACAAATCATGGAGCTCATCATGGTTGTAGGCGTTTTAGTACAATATGAAGAGATTGTTTAAGATGAAGAGAAGAAAAATAGATGAACATGAATTAAAGTGATGAACAAATGGTGTTGAATTCCAACCCCGAGAAAAAGGGAGAATTACTCACAAGCCATTTGTGAAATCAAAACATGAACAAGATAAAAATAATAAGGAGAGATGAGAAACACTTATTCAGATTTGGATGAAGACAAAGGGCTGAGAATAACTCTGTAAGAATATTTATTGCTTTTCCTCAAGAACACCTCCAAAAAGATATAAAATAATAATATTTGAGACTAAAATTTAGTAGAGTAATGTTACAATAAATTCCCCATTCTTAAACTACTGGTTTCTAGTCTTTTATATAGGCCATGGAGGAAGAGATGTGCTTTTTCCCGGAAGGTTTCTTGAAAAGGTGCCTTTTGGAGAAATCTGAAAAGTTGCTGAACAGGGGGTGCTCGGCCGAGTCAAGGAAAAGTGCTCGGCCGAGCAAGCCTTTGAAAATAAATCCGCCTTTATGATTCCCTATGCTCGGCCGAGTCAAGGGTGGTGCTCGGCCGAGCACCTGGGCGGGTCTTGAACATGGTCCGGGCTGGTTTGACTTGGTTAAATGTTCCATCTTCAACCTTTTTGCTGCTCGATTCACTATATGAGTCATATTTTAACCCGAAAGACCTGTTTTAACCACAAAGTAACACCAAGCATCATATCCAAATAAAAGATGTAAATAGAGATAAAATTGACTACATAAAGCTAGGAATTGGGATAAAAAAGTATGTAAAATATATCATAAAAGACTATAAAATAGTCGTTTATCAACTCCCCCACACTTAAACCGTGCTTGTCCCTAAGCAAGTTAGAAATTGGAAAAAGGGAAGAGAAGAATAAATGACCATACAAGAATAAGTAAAATAAATAACATGCTCTCTTTAAAAAAATAAAATATGCCTTGATAAAAATTCTTCCTACTTATTTTTCCGTCCCTTCTATAACTCAAGAATTTTGCTCAATAGAAACTAGGACTATATTGGGAAATAGATAGAAAATTATAAGTTTCATATAGCAAGAATAAAATTTATTAAGTAGAAGCATATTGAAATAGCCAAATGAACTTTTGGATCACAAGTATGGTTTTGAAATAAATTCACTCTTTAGAGTGCTTTGTGAAGAATTGCTTCATGCTTGAAATTCATCATTTGAACATTGACTTTTATTCCTTAACTAAGATACTCATAAGTTGTTATGCACCTTGAATCACAAAAATGGAGGCGGAGGATGGTAGTGGAAAAGGCTAGAGATAATATTAGTTATACGTGGCAATTGAATATCTTGACTTGAATTGTTCCACTCTATAATGATTTATTCATTTAGATATTCGAGTGGGCAATTCACAAGAGATTTAAGTTGATTAATAGCCTTGAAAGTGGAAATGGAAAGATGGTTTTAGGTGAAGGTTTTTGTGATTCGGGAATGCATAACAATCATTCATATCTTAAAAGGAGTAAAAATAAAGGTTTTTGTGATGTATAAACAAGAATGTTTTTTTAAATTTTTCACAAGTTAATGTAACCTAACTTAAATGACCCAAAAATCATTAAAAAAAAATAATGCTTGTACTTAATAAAGTTTATAAATTTTATACTTATACATAAAAAATTTCATTTATTCCCAATATATTCCTAACTTCTTTTTATCAAAATTCTCAAAAGATAAAAGTTTCTAAAGAAATAAATAAGAAAAGTTTTATAAAGATAATTTGATGATGATAAAAAGAGATTTTTTTTTTTTTATTTTATTTTTTTTTTTTGAGACAAAAAGAAAGAGATTCTACCCCCTCCCCCACACTTAAATCAAACATTGTCCTCAATGTTTTAAAATAGGACAACTTTAAAAATAAAAACTTGGGGAGGAGAAGAATAAGAAGAGTAAAATAATAATATATAAAAACAAAAAAAATAATCCATCGGTTACCATCCCGATGATGCTTGTTTAAGGTCATTAGCTCGACCCCTTTCTTATAATTGGAATGGCTAATGAATGGTATCGTGACGGCCTATTGTCTTTGACAATCCGCCATTCCATGCCCATTGGAATGATTGAGCTTCTGCGATCTATGCACATACGACACCCCGGTTTGCTTTCCTTCTTTGGTATCTTACCCTTTGGCATGGATTTTTCAATCTTGTCTCTAGTAGGGCACTTATTTCTAATTTCACATTCCTTGCTCATAGATTCTAACATGTTAACACCAGAGCAAGGGTTCTTAAGATTTGGATTTTTTATTAATTTATAATTCACTTTCTCATTCCCTACGTTTAAAGAAAGTTTACCATTTTTAACATCAATGATTGCCACCGCGGTGGCAAGAAATGGTCTACCTAAGATAACGGGAATGTTATTGTCTTCTTCCATCTCAAGAACTAAAAAGTCGACCGGGATTGTTAATTTCCCAACTCGACAAGGGATGTCTTCCATAATACCTATCGGAGTCTTAATGGAACGGTCCGCTAATTGTAAAGTTATTGTGGTGGGTTTGATTTCCCCACACCTATTCTCTTACTAAACTGATAGCGGAATGAGGCTAACACTTGCCCCAAGATCGAGTAATGCGTTCTCAACATTGAAATTACCTATGTTGCAAGGGATAGAGAAAGTGCCGGGTCTTTTAATTTTGGAGGTAGTTTGCTTTGTAAAACGGCACTTACCTCTTCCGTTAGTGCAACAGACTCAAACTCCTCAAGTCTCCTCTTTATTTGAAAGAATTTCTTTTAAAATTTTGTGTAAGAGGGCATTTGTTTTAAAACATCAATAAAAGGAACATTGATGTAAATTGATTTTAAAACTTCTAAAAATTTTGAAAATTGTTTATCGAGATTTGCCCTCGCCAACCTTGAGGGTAAGGTATTGGCGGATCAAAATTCCTAGATGGTTTCGGGGATTCCGTCCCCTTCTCAACTTCCTTATTAGTTTTAAAAATTTGAGGAGTCGGACTATGGTTCTTATCACTAAGGTTTTCTTCTTTTCACTCCCGCTATTTATCGCATTAGCATGCTCATTAGGCCTTTGCGTTTGACCGGGAAGGCTCCCTTGTGGTCTAGACGAAGCATTGGCTTGTTGAGCAATTTGTTCTCTAGCATTTTACTATGTGCGGCTAGATTATCGAACCTACTATTTAATGCCTTAAACTTTCCATAACTTCATTGTTGATCTTATCTTGTGTATTTTTATTTTCGACCATGAAGTCCATTATAAGATCTAACTTTGATTTAGGGGAGGGAAAGAATTATTGTTGAAATTTGATGTGAATCCTGGTGCTTTGATTAGAAGAAGGTTGAGTGTTTAAAACATTATTGCTCTTATAGGAAAAATTGGGGTGATTTTTCATTCAGGATTAAATGTATTTGAATACATACCCCCATTTTTCCCATAAGAGTTTGCAAAATTTGCTTGCTCACTAGGGGTAGTGTCAAGCAATTCACAACCTTGGGTATTATGTGAGTTAGACCCACATAGTTCACAAAAACGTTCACCTTGGCCACGGGATTCATATTAATATTTTCAATTTTTTTAGAATCGTGTCACCTTAGAAGAAAGAAGAGTAACAGCATCGATAGTGTACTTACCTGGAGTTCCTTGCGGTAGCTCCCTCTCATTGGACCATTGATAATGGTTCAATGCTATGTTCTCGATCAAGTCGTGTGCTTCGTCTACTCCTTTGTTCATAAGCGCTCCTCCAGCGGCAGCATCAATAGTCTCCCTTGTCTTGAACATGAGACCATTGTAAAATGTGTGCACGATCAACCACTTTTTCCAGCCCGTGGTGAGGGCACATTCTCAAGAGTTCCTTATAACGTTCCCAAGCATCATAGAGTGACTCATTTCCGTTTTGACTAAAATTTGTGATCTTAGTCCGGATTTGGGCGGTCTTGCTTGGGGGAAGAAACGCCCAAGGAAAGCTTCCTGAACTTGGTCCCAAGTTGTTAATGAATTGTGGGGACCGAGTTCAACCATTGTTCGCCTTATCCCTTAATGAGAATGGGAAAAGGCGCATCCGAATAGCCTCCGGAGTGACACCGAGAACTCGGGTGGTGTCACAATACTCCCAGAAGGATTGGATGTGAAGGTGGGGATCTTCAAGTGCCGAGCCACCGAATTGGTTTTTCATAACCATATGCAAAAGTTGTGGGTTGATCTCAAAGTGGGCTACGTCGGCATTTGTATATGATATGGGTGTCCTAGTCCCAGGGGTACTTGATTGACAAAGTCCCGAAGGGTCCTAGGTAGGGGTCTAGCGGGATCTCCTTCTCCGTTCCGTGCCATGTTTCCTTCTAGCACTTCTCTAAGTCTTCTTAACCTTTCGTGAAAGGTTCTTTCAAGTTCCGGATCAAACTCTTCAAGTATGATTCGGGCTCTTTTCATATACTCCGAGAAGTACCTAAGAAAAAAATTCAAAGACACAAATTCTTCGAAGGGATGTTAAATAATAAATAAATAAAAATTAAAACTAAAGACTTAAAAACACAAAGCAAAAAAAATTCAGAAAGTAAACCGTTGTCCCCGGCAACGGCGCCAAAAACTTGTTAGTCCATTAAACGAGGCTTAGTTATAAATACCGCAAGTGCACGGTGTTATTGATAGTATAGTAATGTGCAAGTACGGGTCGATCCCACGGAGAAAACGTTACTTTAGAAAATGTTTGCTTTGATGAAAGAATAGTAAAAAGTGTGATTGGGGGGTTAAATTATTTTGTCACTGAACTAGAAATATATTGCACAATACTCTAATTTTGAATTGAAAACTCTTATGAAGAAATACTTCCTGGGATTGGGACTCAAACAATCAAATGTTCATCAAGTAATCATGCTCTTTTTAATTTAAAGTTTCATTTTAAATCAAGGATGGTATGCTTGTCCTACACTACTTCTTACGATCAAGCAAGTAGCGTTTGTATTCTCATACTAATTATGCCCTAACTGTTTGAGAAATCCGTTTATGTTGTCCCCGCCCTGTCACAAACGGGCATTCCGGCTTATCTCTAGCTGACCATAATTAGTAAGAATCCATTAAGTTTTCTTTATGAAAATCGGCATACTTCCACTCAAGGAGCACCCCTAGACCATTAACCTACTCTCGTGATTAATGAAACCCAGTCTATTCATATGGTTCCGTTAGTCAAGATTCCACTCTCGCTCCATCTCTTGACTAACTAAGATTCATACAAATCATGGAGCTCATCATGGTTGTAGGCGTTTTAGTACAATATGAAGAGATTGTTTAAGATGAAGAGAAGAAAAATAGATGAACATGAATTAAAGTGATGAACAAATGGTGTTGAATTCCAACCCCGAGAAAAAGGGAGAATTACTCACAAGCCATTTTGTGAAATCAAAACATGAATAAGATAAAAATAATAAGGAGAGATGAGAAACACTTATTCAGATTGGATGAGACAAAGGGCTGAGAATAACTCTGTAAGAATATTTATTGCTTTTCCTCAAAAACACCTCCAAAAAGATATAAAATAATAATATTTGAGACTAAAATTTAGTAGAGTAATGTTACAATAAATTCCCCATTCTTAAACTACTGGTTTCTAGTCTTTATATAGGCCATGGAGGAAGAGATGTGCTTTTTCCGGAAGGTTTCTTGAAAAAGGTGCCTTTTGGAGAAATCTGAAAAGTTGGCTGAACAGGGGGTGCTCGGCCGAGTCAAGGAAAAGTGCTCGGCCGAGCAAGCCTTTGAAAATAAATCCGCCTTTCTGATTCCCTATGCTCGGCCGAGTCAAGGGTGGTGCTCGGCCGAGCACCTGGGGCGGGTCTTGAACATGGTCCGGGCTGGTTTGACTTGGTTAAATTGTTCCATCTTCAACCTTTTTGCTCCGATTCACTATATGAGTCATATTTTTAACCCGAAAGACCTGATTTAACCACAAAAGTAACACCAGCATCATATCCAAAAAAATGTAAATAGAGATAAAAATTGACTACATAGCTAGGAATTGGATAAAAAAGTATGTAAAATAAATCATAAAAGACTATAAAATAGTCGTTTATCAACCAATCACATTGTGCCAGCTCATTGTCCTTGCTCAGAGCTTCAACGACTAGTTTTTGAAGCTCAGCTATAAATAGCTGCTCATCCTCATTTCCCAGCTGCTTGAGTTTTTCTTCCAAAGAGAAACTTTGAAGATTTGAAGATTGCCTGCTTATTTCCAGAATTCTCAAGAACAACCTTCATACCTTAC
>JAOWBW010001267.1:171985-244069 GCA_026119855.1 Campanula takesimana
TTAGCGATGTCGTATCAAACACACTCATCTCATTATCGTAAAAAATAAAAAAGCCGAAGTTGGGGTTAGGGTTTATTACGATTCAACTGCGTTCACTCATGCTCAAGATTTCATCAAATTCGTTACGCATTTAAGGTAAGAAATCAAGTTATGATCTATTGTACAATTGTCGTTTGATAATGGTATCATCAGAGTGCATACGCAAATAACAACCCGCATTGTTATCAATTTTCTGCTCGTGTATACAATTGCAAATTCTGATTGTCAACTAATCATTAGATGTTTGCCGTTTACTTCGCGTAGCGAGAGAAATTTACTTTCACTTAACGTTAACGTTGAATTTGTCATGCAAAATACTTGATTAATTAACCATAGATAAGATTTGAAGAGTTCACATGTACCAATAAAAAAAAAAAAGTATCAAACTACTGAAAAATCTAAGGGCTCCTTCATTTTTTTTTTCGTTTAGTTTGGACTGAATGACCGTCATACCACCCGATGTGTTAAGAGCCCATTGGATAAATTAACCTAGGTATTAACTAAATTTTCTTGTTTCGTTCTGAAATATGTGAGCCAACTAATTGTTTGTTCATTATTATTGTATGTGAAAGTTCATTATTTTGTTCTTGCCAAAAACCAGATACCCAAATTACTTATGACGTTTATTCCTACATTAAAAATAGAGCAATGCTAAGGGCACAAAATGCTCACAAAATCTCAATTGAGTGCCAGTTTCTTCTCCCTTTTTTTTTTATTGAAAGCTGGGACGTAGGCATTAAGGGTGGAGATGGGCATAAGGGCAAACCCGCCCGGCCCGGCCCTTATTTTTCACTAACCCGCGGGTTAACGGGCTTGGGCCCGCCCGTGGCGTGTGAGCCCGCGGGCTGGACCCGGCCCGGCCCGCTTCTTCAATGTGACTTAGGCCTGCCCGTCGCCCCTGGGTTTAACCAAAGGGCTTGAACGTTTTTTTTTTTTTTTTTTTTTTTTTTTTTTTTTTTTAATCTGGAAAAATACAGAATTTTATAAAAAAAATGTTTAAAAATATTAAAGACTTTAAAATTTAATTTATAATTTAGTAAAAATATAGTAGCCTTTATTCCTTTAATAATATTAGTATGTTATTAAAGAAAATAAAAATAGTGAAAAAAGTTAATAATTGTAATGAATAATTTTTTTAAAATATAAACATACTCCATTTTGAAAAATTATAATAATTAAGTATATACTATAAATAATAAATATACAAATCTTGATAAAAGATTAAAAAATTATAATAATTAAGTAATAATACAAATGCATAAATAAATTAATGTAGTTACTTTTTATAAATAATATAAACTATTTTCAGAAATTCAAATAAATAAATAAATTAATTAATTTTGAAATTTCAAGGGCTACGGGCGCGGGCCGTTTCACGGGTTTGAGCCCGCGGGCTCAAGCCCGGCCCGTTGGATATATTGAAGGTCCGGCCCGCCCGTTAAATGCAAGGGCCAAGGGCCGGGTTCGGGAGGCGGGCTCACGGGTTAAGGGTTTGACGGGCGCGGGTTGATGGGCCGATGGGCCGCCCGCGGGCTTGGGCCTGAAATGCCCATCTCCAATTAAGGGGATGGGGGGTCTGAGCCCCCTGAACTTCTTAGAAATGCTACTCTGACCCCTTCAATTTATAGAAATTACATATTATATGCAATCTTGACCCCCTGAACTTGGCCAAATTCCAAATTATATCTTAAAGTTTGAGAGAAGGGACAATTTTATTAAGGGATAAATGTGATTATGAAAAGTTAATACTCCCTCCGTCCCAGAGTAAGAGTCTTACTTTCCATTTTGGTACGTCCCAGAGTAAGAGTCCTATTTCTAAATTGGCAAAGAATCTTTACTATTCACCCCACTCATTCTCTCTCTTATTTTACTTTTATACTCACAACACCAATCAATTCACTATTCTCTCACACTCATTCTCTCTCCTACTTTACTTTTACACTCACAACATTTACATCACTTCCAATATTTATTAATAAGCGTGCAAATGAGGGGTATGACTCTTACTCCGGGACGGAGAGAGTAATTCATTTATTCTATTATACTCGCTTTGTGCTGAAAAGTTTTTTTTTTTTTTTTTTTCATTGTTAGTTTGAATAAACTTTGAGCAACAACTTATGTTGTTTAATTATCCCCATTAAAATCTAAAACTTGTTATTGAGACACCGTTATAAATATTATGAATAATAATTTTTAAATTTCCATTAGGATAGTTAACTGTAACCTAATTTATTACTCAAAGTGCATTCAGACTAACAATAAAAAAAGAGAGATTGGTTTTTCAGGAGGAGAGAGTAATTCGTAAATCCACATGATATTTTAATACTATCAATGATTTATAGATAATTGACCACGAAACAATTTTTTTTAACAGTTGTATAGTGAATTTTTTAGTGCCATATACTTTCACCATTTAAAATAAAATAAAAAAAAAAAAAATCGTCATTAGTTTCTTTTTATTTTGTCCAAAAAATGTTTTCCTTCTTAATATAGTAACGAATGTGTTGTTATTTTAACAATGAACACACATGCAAAGTATGTTTCATAACAATGTTGATTTTTTAAAAATGGAACGATTAAGACGATGAAGTGTTGGGATAATGCCTTTGAATGTAAGACGCTATATTAAAGGATTGTACAACAGAAGGTTTTATAATGCCTAGACAGAGCAGAAAAGAAGACAAAGTAAAGAGGAACATCCATTACACGAGTCGTTAGGGATGACCAAACCGGTCCGGAACCGGAAAACCGGACCGGAACCGGACCGGAGAAGCCCGGAACCGGAGCGAACCGGCGAGTTAACCGGAACCGGTGTAACCAAGGGCCGGTTAAGGTTCACATAAATGGCGAACCAGAACCGGAACCGAACTGGCGTTTCCATTAAAAAAAATAAAAATCCCTTGTTTTTCAATAAATTTTAACATGTTTATTCATTACTGTATGATAAATAAAAAAAATCCCTTGTTTTTAAATAAATTTTAACCTGTTTATTCATTATTGTATGATAAAAAAAAAATGTAGTGTGGAACCGAACCGGAACCGGACCGGAACCGTACCGGAACCGTACCGGAACCGGATTGTGATGACCGGAACCGGAACCTGTGTAACCAAGGGCCGGTTAAGGTTCACATAAATGGCGAACCGGAACCGGCGGTTCCGAACCAGAACCAGAACCGGAACCGGCGTTGGTCATCCCTACGAGTCGTGTACTGATGCACGAGTGGTTACACGAGTCTGGAAGTGGACTTGTTGCTCTACACGAGTTGTGCACGAGTGCTACACGAGTCGTGTAGACCTACATGAGTCGTGTAATGCGGCAGATCTGGCACAAGACGCGTACAGAAAGAGCCGAAAACGTGGGTTTTACCTTTGGGGACTCAAATTCAGGACTCCTTATGTCTTCAGGGTTAGGTTATGACTAGTATAAATAGAGGCTATCATCCTAACAAGAAAAGAGGTTAAAAAACACAGATTGCTCAGAGAAGATCAATAATTCTAGATCTAGGGTTTTAGCACAGTCAGGAATTTTGTGACCAAAATTCGTGCTAGCATAGATTAGTGTGATCTTGTAATCGTTTCTCCAGATTGATAATAATATTCTCTCCCCTCCCCGTGGACGTAGCCAAGTTGGTGAACCACGTAAATCGGTGTTCTTGTGATTGCTTGCTTTTCTCATCAAGTCTTGTTCAATTGCTCTAATAAGTGGTACCAGAGCTTTGGTTCGTGGTTAAAGATTCAGGGATTCCGCTGCAGAGAACAAGAAGATGGGTCAAGGAGCAGATTCGATCGACAAGTTCAATGGGAAGAATAGTTTTTCTCTCTGACAGATCAAGATGAAGGCTTTGTTGATAGACAAAGATTTATGGGAACCGCTGGAGATTGCAATCAGGGAACGCAAGGATCCCAAGGGTAAGACAGTCACCACAGAAGCTACCGCAGAACAGTCAGAGTAGGACAAGCAAGCAACAGCAAAGGAGGCGGCGACATTGAAGAAGTTAGATCAGAAGGCTCACGCCAAGATCGTCAAACAGTTGGATGATGAGATCTTAACCAATGTTGCAGGAACGGACTCCGGAAGCGGTCTTTGGTTAATGTTGGAAGACATGTACATGACACGTTCATTGACCAACAAGTTATACCTAAAGAAGAAGTTGTATGATTGTCGGATGACTGAAGGTACGCCCATAAATGATCATCTTGATAGATTTACTTCTGCATTACTTGAACTGCGTAATATAGGAGTAGTTATGGAAGACGTGGATGCAACCTTACAACTTTTAGTATCTTTACCTATGTCTTATGAACATTATGTCGATTCGTGCATAAATCGTAAAGATGGGATCTCTATAGAGGAAGTGAAAACTTCTCTCAAGACGAGGGAATTGCGCTGAAAGGCGAGTAGGAATGAGTCAGGTACCCAGTCATTAGGTTTGGTTGCTAGTAGCAGTAACAGGGGTTCTAGTGGAAAGAAGAACAATCAAGGTAATTCTTCACACAAGAAGGGTCCGAAACCTGAGGATATCTGTAATTTCTGCAAAGAAAGGGGCATTGGAAGTTCGATTGTCCCAGAAAGAAGCAAGGCAAGGCACCAGTCACAGCAGAGGCCATGACGGCCAGGGATTGCAGTTCAGATGAAGATTATGCTCTAGTAACATCAGAATCAGCATGCGCATCTGATGCGTGGATTCTTGATTCAGGAGCGTCTTTACTATATTAGTCCTAGGAGAGAATGGTTTACTGATTATAGGCGGATGCATGGAGGTGATATAAGCATGGCTAACAGTACAGTCTGCAGGGTTGTCGGTATTGGTTCGATCAAGGTCAGGACTCATGATGGTAGGTTTGTCATTTTGAACGAGGTTCGACACGTTCCGCATATGACGAAGAATCTGATTTCTCTTAGTCAGTTAGACAGCAAAGGGTTCAGTTTCAAAGTTAAAGGTAGATAAGTTAGTGTCTGTAACGGTTCAGAAGTGATGCTGAAAGGCCTTAAGCGGGGCTCCTTGTATTTCCTCCAAGGAAAGACGCTTGCAGAGTCGACTATGGCTGCATCAGAAGAGGTGAACGAGGGAGATATGTCTAAGCTGTGGCACATCAGGCTCGGTCACATGAGCACTCGAGAGATGCATGAGTTGACTAATAGAGATTTTCTTTATAGCCATAAGATCAAGGATCTTAAAGGCGTTTTGGATTACATCCACTCGGAATGTTGGGGACCTTCACGTCAGGAATTTCTAAGGGGGCACAGATATGTCTTCTATATGGTTGATGATTATTCGAGGAGGCCTTGGGTGGTTATCATGGAGCACAAGAATGAGTTCCTAAGGAATTTCAAGGAATGGAAGACGGTGAGAACCAGACAGAGAAGAAGATCAAGAAGCTCCAGACAGATAATGGTTTGGAGTTCTGCAGTACTGAGTTCGATTCGTTTTACAGAGAGGTGGAGATTTTTAGACATCTCACCAGGAGAGGCACGCCACAGCAGAATGGATGAATCAGACATTGCTTGTGGGAGCGTTGTGCATGCTCTCCAATGCAGAGTTGTCTAAACGTTTCTAGGCAGAAGCGCTTAGTACAACATGTTACTTGATTATTTATGGACTTCATACCGGTATTGGCCTCAAAGTTCCCTATGAGGTATGGACTGGTAAATCCACGATTGTTTCAAGTGTTGGCGGTGTTGATAAACAAGTGGAGCAACAAGATACTGAAGAGTTAGTTGTCCCACAGTCAGATATTGATCAGGATCCACCGACAGAGACAAAGACTGAAGCACCAAAAAGTTCAAGTTCAGTTCCTGAAGAACATGGGTTAGCACAAGGAAGGTCTAGAAGAGCTAATCTCGGGAAGCCTCTGGAGAGGTATGGATTTGAAGACTTGGTGTCTTATGCACTGCAGGTTGCTGAGGAAGTGGAGCCCGTTCTTACAGAACCTTCTACTTTCAATAAAGCAGATACATGTTCAGAGTCATCTAAGTGGTATGCGTCTATGGGTGATGAGATGGAGTCTCTTCACAGGAATCAGACTTGGGAGTTGACCACAAGGCTAGAAGGCCAAAAGATTGTGACTTGCAAGTGGATCTTCAAGAAAAAAAGAAGGGATGTCATCGGTAGAAGGGATCAAGTATAAAGCTCGCGTTGTTGCAAGGGGTTTCACACAGAGAGAGGAGGTGGACTACTATGGGATCTTCTCACCAGTGGTCAGACACACTTCGATTAGAGTGTTGCTAGCAATAGAGAGAGATATACATGACAGAGTCGGAAGGATTCCAAGCTCCTGGTAAGGAAGATCAAGTTTGTAGATTGAAGCAGTCGCCTAGGCAGTGGTACAAGGGATTTGACAGCTATATGATAGCAGCAGTCAAGAAGTCAGAGATTCAGAAGCTGAAAGGCTTATTGGTCGCAGAGATGAAGGGTTTAGGTAACGCGAAGAGAATTTTGGCTATGGAGATCTTTAAAGACAGAGCAAAAAAAAACTGTTCTTATCCCAGAAAAGATACATCAAGAAAGTTTTAGAGAGGTTGGGTAGGTCAACAACTAAGGCTATAGATACTCTGGGTGCAGTGAATGCACAGGCAGTCGCGTTTGGGCCCAAATCGGCTGAAGAGAAAGAGTATATGGCTTGAGTATCCTATGCTAGTGCAGATGGTAGTTTGATGTATGCTACAGTGCACACTAGCGACGCCGGTATCGTCTATCGAAGAGGAACATAATGTGTAGTTGAGGGTTTCTCAGATTCGGGTGATGTAGGTACAAGAAGACCGAAGACCGGATATGTGTTCACGCTTGGTGGGTCAGTTGGAAGGCTACATTGCAGGCGATAGTGACGTTATCTACAACAGAAGCAGAATACGTGGCATTGACAGAGTTCGCTAAGGAAGGAATATGGTTAAAGGGATTGATCAGCAATCTTGGGATACATGAGGATCAGGCTATTATTTATTACGATAGTTTGAGCGCGATTTGTTTGGCCAAGGATCAAGAGAGGACCAAGCACATTGATGTCAGATATCATTTCCTAAGGGATGAGAAACAGGTAAAGGTGAAGAAGGTAGGGACGGCGGACAACCCTGCAGATATGTTCACAAAACCCATGACGGGGATCAAGTTCCAACATTGCTTGGACTTGCTTAATGTTCGCAGCTATTAGATAGCAGAAGAGGCGAGGGGGGAGAAAAGGTTTGTTGTCATGGAGATTCAAAGTCAAGGTGGAGATTGTTGGGATAATGCCTTTGAATGTGGGACGCCATATTAAAGGATTGTACAACAGAAGGTTTCATAATGCCTAGACATAGCAGAAAAGAAGGCAAAGCAAAGAGGAACAACCATTACACGAGTCGTGTACTTATGCACGAGTGGTTACGCGAGTCTGGAAGTGGACTTGTTGCTCTACACCAGTTGTGCACGAGTGTTACACGAGTGCTACACGAGTCGTGTAGACCTACACGAGTCGTGTAATGCGGCAGATCTGTCACAAGACGCGTACAGAAAGAGCCGAAAACGTGGGTTTTTCCTTTGGGGACTCAAATTCATGACTCCTTATGTCTTCAGGGTTAGGTTATGACTAGTATAAATAGATGCTATCATCCTAATAAGAAAAGAGGTTGAAAACACAGATTGCTCAGAGAAGATCAATAATTCTAGATCTAGGGTTTTAGCACAGTCAGGAATTTTGTGACCAAAATTCGTGCTAGCATAGATTAGTGTGATCTTGTAATCGTTTCTCCAGATTGATAATAATATTCTCTCCCCTCCCCGTAGACGTAGCCAAGTTGGTGAACCACGTAAATCGGTGTTTTTGTGATTGCTTTATTTTCTCATCAAGTCTTGTTCAATTGCTCTAACAGGAAGCATAGTACGTTAATTTATATTTTGACCCCCTCACTCAAATTCATGGCTACGTCCCTAGTTGAAGGGTTGCAGAGCCATGTTCGAACCTAGGCTAGAAGGACGAGAACTCTAGACTTGGTTCTTTAAGTTCATATATTATAGATTCTTCAACCATATTATTGTCGTAATAATCAGTATAATACATTTTCTCTAAGTATACAATCTTTTTGCATAGATCCATCTAATAAAAGTTAAAGTTCATTGTTTTCCTAATGATAAATTCAAGTGTAGTAAAGTATGATCCCACTTACACATGCAAAAAATAATCACGGAGCAAGGATATGAACTGTAAGGACCATTGAGCTTCTAGACGTAACCGATGTACATTGAGGATTTCTTTGTTAACTTTTATTAGATGAATCTATGCATATGTAAAAGCGTGGTTACTTGGAGAAAGGATATGTATTATACTGATTATTGCAAGTTTGTAGGATCCAATATTGAATGAAACTAAAATATACAAATTAAGATTTCTTCATTATGCTTAAGCCAAATCGTATCGAATACATCTACGTAATCTTTTGGATAATTGTATTGCCAAGTGAAAAAAAAGAAACCCTCTCCATTAATGTTCAAAATCAATGGTTTAAATTTGAGTTGGGCTAAAAGTATTTCACTAAGATTTGAATTATTAACTTATTCATCCTTGCGCTTGAAATCCTTAGTTTGTTTAGGGTGGATTGAGTTTTGCTCTTACGTCTTTTTTTCACTATATTTTTATGTTTGATGGTTATACTTTTCTCGATGATCCATATGATTCCTAACGGTGATATACACTTCCTAACTAACTAATGGTCTCGAGTTTATGTTCGTGTTTACTCATGTTTATTGTCGATTCTTTCTTAGAAACTTATTGGTATCGAGTTTTGAAAGAAATAAGCAGCTACGACTGTTCCAGAAAAACAACAACTTGTGAGTACAGTTGTGCTCACAAGTGTCAAGACAGTTGTCCTGTCAACTATCAACGGACAGAATCTAAAAAACACAGAAACGCAGCGGAATAATTAAAACAGAGGTTTAAACACTTCAGCAAGAATTACTTGCTAGAAACTTTTATTAATAAAGATCTTGCAGAATACAAGATTATGAAAGAAACAAAAACAACGAAAAGATCTGTAGACACCCCGCCTTGGACCTCTCACCCCGATTGCATACTTAGTATTTTCATTTTACTTGTTTTTGTTAATTTCTGTTACTTCCGTTAAGTTCCTATCTGATTCCGTTAGTTTTGAACTAAACTGCACAACAGAGTTAGCTTTCTAGTCCATTCTGTCAAAATTGCCTTTTCAAAGCCCCGCGCTTCCGCCTTTTGAGGTCAGAAGCGCGCGCCTTCCGATGGTACACCCGGAAGCGCGCGCCTCTGGGGCGTCAGTTACAGATTTTCTCCCAAGAACCCCTCTCTTGCTTACTCTGCATGGATTTCACCCAGGAAATATTTCTTTGTGACCGCGAATTGGCACAAAAAACACCCCCTTTCAACTATAAAAACCCCTCCAATCCATCATTGGAGGGGACCTCTTTTCAATCTCTTTTAGGACCTCATTTTTTAGACCTTGACCTCATTTTTAGACTTGAATTTTCTCTATACACACACTATACACAATTCTCTACACAAATTCTCCCAACAAGAGTTTTTAGTAACAAGGCTCTACACAAATTGTTCTACAACAATTTCATTACAACAACAACACTTTCAATTCAAGGTTTCAAGTCCTCTTTCTCAAGGTACAACTCAATTTTCTTCCTTTATTTTCTTCTTCTTGATGTATGCAATCCCCATTAATGGGACATGACCAACATGACTACTTCACATATTGAAGCTAGTTAAGGTCATCTCCCTACATTTTAATCTTAACTTTAATTCACCATGTTAATTTCTCTTCATCTCTTAATGTAATTCTTTAACATTATTTGTTACATGTAATCTTTATCATTAAATAAATAAAGCAATTCTATTTTATTTCCCTTTTATTTTCCATTTTATTTTCATTACAATTGTTAGCACGTTTCTATTTAATTAAATTGAAGGACATTTTTCATTAGAACACCAAAAGTAGCAAGACACGCGTAAGCGGGGCGGAGTGGGTGTTTAAGTACTTCCCACTCCGTCACCTAACCCCCGAACCCTTCTCTCCCGAATCTCTGGTTTTCGTACATAAAAAAAGGCTATTTTCTTAGGTTTTCTCGCGTTCCTCTAAAACGTGGGTGGCGACTCTTAAAATCAAGTAGACATCCTAGGTAATTCACGCGCTCTAGCCAAGCCGTGGTCCCCCGGGGTATCTACAGTGGCGACTCTGCTGGGGACATAGAGGGTTAAACTTGCGTTTTCATCTTTTGGTGTTCTTTTATTCTATTTTCTGGGCATTCTGGTAAAAAGGGTAGGAAGCGCGCACCTCCGGTCTTCTTGGCCTAAAGCGCGCGCGTCCGACCCTAATTACCAGAATCGCCCGCCTCCCGTCTTGTCCTTCAATTCCATGTTTCTGTGCTAACAATGTCTGCAGGGGAAAAGTTCTATAATTTAGGGTCAAGGCAATCCCTTGAACCCACTGATTTGCAGGTACCGCCCAGAAGCGGGCGCCTCTGCCCTCTAGTGCCTAAGGCGCGCGCCTCCCATCCTCAAAGCCCAAAGCGCGCGCGTCTGGGAAATTTTCCAGAACAGAAACATAGAACAGAATGGACAGTCTTGACAGTGTGTGGGCACCGGGCCTGCACATAATTGCTTTTTATTTTCTGTTTCATTTTTATCGGTCACACTGGTGATTCGAAAGTTGTAAATATGTGCTTATTTGTTTTTTCTTTCTTTGAAAAAAAAAATATTTTGTCACTTGTTAGACCTCACACTACATGCACATATTCTTATGAACTGCTCACTATCGAGTCGCACAAGTCCAACCCCAAACCCGTCGAGGCCCGTCCTAGGAAGTTTCAAGCTCCACTCGACCTTGACTCTTCCGAAGCGGTAAACCTCAGCCCGTGGCGTAGTTCACGACTACATGCCGGGGGTGACCTTTAAGCCTCTCTTTAACCGAGCACAAACCACACAATTCTAGTTAGGGTCTAACACTCCGTGACTCAAGTCGGTTTCCATGTGCCGAGATTTCCCTAAACTAATGTCTTCAAATCATACATGCCACTCGTTGTTTTGGACGAAATAAAACTCCGTCCCCAAGTGGTTATTATGGACGAAAATAAAAATCCGTCGCCGCATGTATGATTTACTACATTAATTTAGTTTAATCCCGACACATGTAGGATTCACAAGCGTGGTGGAATCCGATGAGTATATGGGACCACGAGAAGGTCTATATACTAGTGTGACGATTCCACTATTTTTCTAGAAACCCCAAAAAGGACCACGTCCTTCCGACTTTTGTAAATAAAAAAAAAGAGTCATTTTTCTTATGTGGTTGAGTCTTTTTTCCTTTGTTTGTGGGTTAATTATTTTACTCAAAATATGTTTGTGGGGCCAACCTAAGATCGACCGTGTTCTCTCAATAGGTCCAATGGCTTCCAACAGCAACAACAACAAGGGTGAGAACATCTCCGTGTCCAACGAAAGGCTCTTCAACATAATAAGAGCCATGGGGGAACAAATGGATAGACTTGTCGAGGATGCCCGCCGAAAGGATGATTTGTGGCAAGACCGTCTTGATCTCGAGAGGAAAATTCACAAGGAAGAAGTGTCCGAACTTAAGGCTCGTTTGCAAGAGCTCACCGACAGCAAGGCAAAGGTCCACGGTAAAGCACGCTCAAGTGGCTCACCCCTCAAAAGTCACAAAGGTGCCACCAACGACCGTGTCTATACCCCTCTCAATGGCATGACCATCACCGAGGCCTACGAAGCTCTCAAAACCAAGGGACAAGTTTCTCCTCTCCAAGGGTACAAGCAACCACAACCATTACGTCGCAACCATGCCCACCACAAGTGGTGTGACTATCACCAATGCAGCAGTCATCTCACCGAGGATTGTTTCTCCCTCCGCGACATCATCCAAGATTCGATTGACAATGGTGAATTTACCGTGGGTGAAGAACAACAGTCAGAGAGTGACACCATGCAAGAACTCATCAAGGAAGGGGCTTAGATTTGAAATAGGGCCTCAACAAGAGATCATGCCACAAAGAAGACTACAACGACAATAGGGACTACAACAACAATCTCCGTTTCTCTTTCTCTACCTAGAAATAGGATTATAAAAAAAAAAAGTGTTGAAAGTCCTCTTAAGTGTGTATCAATGTTTTCTCTCGTCCTATGTTAAACGTTCGAGTCCATTGAGTCATCAAATAAAAGTCGTTCTTGTCCTCATACACTCTTCCAAGTTGTTCAATTAATTCTTGGCAAAATGATGAAAAGGTGTCTAAACAAGTTTTGGAATGAAGGCCATCGCTTGAACGCCTAGGGGTTAAACATCGACGACGGCATCAACAACGCAGACATCAACAACGACGAAATCAAGACAAAGAAAGGTGGAGCAATGATCATGAAGCAAAGTTTCCAAAAGGGGATATAAAAATATACTCCCTCCGTCCCATTGAGAGTGAGACTAGAGGAGTGGGCACGATATTTAAGATAAAGTGATATATATGTGGTAGAAAATGAAGAGAGAGAATGAGTGGGGTAAATAGTGGTGTTGGTTGAATAAAATGAGTGGTGGAAAATGAAGAGAGAGAATGAGTGGGGTTAAATAGTGGGGAATGATGAATATAAGTATATTAAAACATTTCCATTTTGGGTAGTCTCACTTTAAATGGGACGGCCCAAAAAGGAAAGAAGTCTCACTTCTAGTGGGACGGAGGGAGTATATATATATATATATATAAATAAAAGAGGCTAGCTAGGTTGAAATCCTCAAATCAACCTAGGCAAAAGTTAGAGCACAAAAAATAAAAAAAATAAAAAAATCCCCCTCAATCAAAGAAGTACAAGATCAACATCATTCCACCAATGAAGGACGAGGCAACAACCATCTCGACGAATGGAGCACCCACAACAACTACGGTGACCTGAGCCTCTACACTGGAGGAACGTAGGCAACCTTCGGGTCCGGTCTCATGCAAGAAAGAAGATATGTTTAGCCCTAGCGCGTTATGGTGATCGGCCTTCATCTCGAACTTGTCAAGACATCTTTGTACGATTCATTTTCCAATGAATTAATCACCTCAAGATTGAACAACTTTCCTAGATTTGGAATCACTTTCCGTTCCTTGTCGAGTCTAGGGTTTCTCTTCTTTTTGCGATACTCCCAGTTTCTTGCAATCAAACTGGGGCTTTCTTTCTCTTCTCTCTTAATGACTTACTTGCCTTCGTGAGTCAATCAAAAAACATACATACATGAAGTCAATACTAGGGACACTTCCCTAGTCGAGTCAATGTCACTCATCTTTAGAGACAAGAGGACTTCACCGCAAAAATCACATGTCTTATCTCCTTAGCCAGAGTCAATGCACACTTCCTCATTAATCGAGTAAAAAAAAAAAGACGCAAAAGAGATGCCCGCTAGATTGAAAACCCGAAAGGGCGGTCTAGGCAAAAAAACAGGGTGCGTCATAAAAAAAATGAGAGAGAGAGAGAGAAGGGAAAGAGAAATGGAGATCTCCGGCCTTTAAGGAAGACAACTGCACAAGTTCTACATTGGGTCTCCTCAGCAAGTCAATCCCCACCAAGCCAACTTTGGAATTACAAAAGGCTCGACAAGATATGGAACCATCAAAGGTTGTCTTGGGTTATCGGCATCATTCTCCAGCAGTGTACATTTTTGGGTTCATGAAAAGAAGGCCCGTGGTAACCAAGACCCATCTGAGAACGAGCCCATCATAAAAGGGCACGAGGTTGCACAAATAATCCCTAGCTAGTCAATTGGCTTGGGCAGCAACAACATGTGTCTCAGTTTTCAAAGCTTCTGCAAGTATGTGCTTCTAAAGTACGCCGAAAGGCTCCCGAGAAATGGAGTAGCTCTTGCCATGTCCTCTCAAGTATGTTCCCTCGCACGAGGATGAGTCACTCTTGCTTTACTCAACAAATGGTGACGCCCTAGGGGCTATGTGACTCAAGAAAAAGGGCTTCTTTTGCTTTATTTGACAATCAATAAGCCTTAGGGGCTATGCTCGAGAAAGATGTGTGAGACTATCCTCAAAGTCTCTCAAAAGGGATGTCAAAAAAAAGCCCTCTTGTCATGTGTGCCCGTACTCGTTCCCCCGATCAAGGATGGACCTTTCTCGCAATCAATGATGGCACTCTAGGGGCTATGTTCAAGTCTTAAAGGCTCCCTCGGCAAGAAGCAATTCACTTCAATGTACCCAGCAACATTTGAAGCTTTATACCGAAAGGTCTCAAGGGGCTTCGCAATCTACAATCTTTTAGGCTACGGAATTACAGTGATACAAGCAAAGGGCAATATTGGGGCTTCGCAATAAACAAGTTTTTGGGCAGTGGTACCTGAGCAATGCAATTTGGGAGTAGTCTTATGGCTCCATGAAAGGGATCAAAATTCAATGGTCCCTCAACACTTCCAGTCAAAAGGCCTCTTGGTTTTAAATGAAGGCTCCGATGATATGAATGAATTTGATGATTCTTGTTAGAACTCACAGCGAGATTCTGAAGGAAGTCTTAGAGAAAAGGAAAAAGATTCAATATGCTAGACTCACCCGGCTGAGTTATAGCGGGCAATGCCAATATGTTAACTCTATAAGCTGAGTTACGGCCAATCCCAATGTTTCTGCAATACAGCACCCCCTTCTCCAAGATCAAAAGCACAGGCTGCATCCGAAGATCCGCCGTCGGTTCAACTCAAGAAGACTCAAGCAAACATACCGCTCGAGACTTTATCACACCAAGACCTTATCATCTGCAACAACATCTGCATCTCCCACGAGACGTCTCCCGAAGACCGTACTATATTTTCAACATGGGCCTTCCTCCATTTGGGTATCAACCACAAAAAGGGCCATCCATCTCCAAGCAAGAGAAAGAAGGAGATCGCCTTCAAGAGTTCTTCCCAATAGCGCCATCCGCTCCCAACATAATGCTAAGCCGATTCCAAGAAAATTTGAGGCTTCACACCGAAAGGTCTTCACATCCCGCCATCTACAAACTGGATAAGCCCATGACATTTGGGGCTTAGCAATCTCTCAAAGCTTGGTATCAATGATCTTCTCTTGGGGCTTGCCCACGTTGACAACAAAAGATAGTTTATTTGAATGGGCTAAGAGTTGATTCATCTTGGGGCTTCATAAGCCACTCAAAGTTCAGCATTCGAGGGTCTTTACAATTAGCAACCCCTTGGCATCTCGGCATCAATAGTCCCTTTTGAAGCCCCATAATCGACAAATCTCTTGGGGCTAGACATCAATTTCGTTGGACACCACGGCAACGACAACAACATTCAAGCGAGGCAATCCGGACTTCGATCGAACATGACTTGATCTTGGGTTGGATTTACAAACACACAATGGTTAAAATGGTTCACACACGAACTAAAAAAAAATCTTTTTGTCACATGTGTGCATATTCTTTCCCTTCTAATCTAAATAAAATAAAAAAAAGTCTTTTTCTTCTTCTCCTTCTATGTGCAAAAGTATGTGCTCTACTTTGCTTTGCTCCTAGCTTCTCCTCCAGCATTCTCCATCATCCTTGAACTACGCTGGTCTGATTCTCTTAAAGGGATACGTAGGCAGCCTTTTGGCACGACCAACCCATCACCCAGAATACCATCTCACCGACACTCCATCAAAAACGAATTCATCATCAAAGGCAGCGACACTCTCCGCCAATTCATCAACATCATCATTCTCCATCCAAAGCATGGACATTCTTTAGCAAAAGCATCAACATCCTTCAGCAATCCATCCCCAATCAAGCGGCAATGGTAAGTGAAGGTATGAACATCATTCATCTCAATCAATCTCCGCTTTCAGAAATCACTTCACACACAGAATCACTTTACTTCTCTCTCATGCAAAACTGCTTTCAATTCACACCACGAGCACAATTTCTCTCTTCATTTCACACTTCATGCATCTTCTTGTACAAACACATATACCTGCCAAGCACACACATAACAGGTACCACCACGAAGTCAACAGCATCCGCTAATCAAGGCACTTCATCCCCAGTAGAAAATGGTCCACAGTCAACCATGCCCGCATCCCCATGATAAAGTCAACAGCAACTGCAGCTCTAGACATCAATTTGGTCCATGGTGATCCCGCAATTAGCAAACGGATCCCGCCATCAGCAAACGGATCCCGCCATCAGCAAACGGATCCCGCATTCAGCAAACGGATCCCGCAAACGGATCCCGCATTCAGCAAACGGATCCCGCATTCAGCAAACGGATCCCGCAATCAGCAAACGGATCCCGTATTCAGCAAACGGATCCCGTATTCAGCAAACGGATCCCGCAATCAGCAAACGGATCCCGCATTCAGCAAACGGATCCCGCATCAGCAAACGGATCCCGCATCAGCAAACGGATCCCGCATTCAGCAAACGGATCCCGCAATCAGCAAACGGATCCCGCATCAGCAAAAGGGATCCCGCAATCAGCAAACGGATCCCGCATCAGCAAACGGATCCCGCAATCAGCAAACGGATCCCGCATTCAGCAAACGGATCCCACTTCAGCAAACAGATCCCGTATCAACAAACGGATCCCGCATTCAGCAAACGGATCCCGCCTCAGCAAACGGACCCCGCACCAGCAAACGGATCCCGCCATATCCTTTCTTTATTAATAAAGCCACTCACACAGGGAGCGCACCCCCATCTTTCACAATTTAAAAATTCTCCTCTTTCTTTAAATCGCGGCCGTGGTGGGCTGCCTCAAGCCACCACACCTTTTTAAAATTTTGTGGCCGTGGTGGGCCGACTCAAGCCACCACACCTTTTTAAATTTTGTAGCCGTGGTGGGCCGCCTCAAACCACCACACCTTTTTTAAATTTTTGTGGCCGTGGTGGGCCGCCTCAAGCCACCACACCTTTTTAAATTTTTGTGGCCATGGTGGGCCGCCTCAAGCCACCACACCTTTTTAAATTTTTGTGGCCGTGGTGGGCCGCCTCAAGCCACCACACCTTTTTAAAATTTTGTGACCGTGGTGGGCCGCCTCAAGCCACCACACCTTTTTAAATTTTTGTGGCCGTGGTGGGCCGCCTCAAACCACCACACCTTTTTAAAATTTTGTGGCCGTGGTGGGCCGCCTCAACCCACCACACCTTTTTAAAATTTTGTGGCCGTGGTGGGCCGCCTCAAGCCACCACACCCTTTCCATCCGCGAAAGCCGCTCACACAGGGAGCGCACTCCTATCCTTTGTAATTTCAAATTCCTGCTTTATCGAGTCTTTGTTTTCTTTTGTCGATGTCCTCGGCAGTTGTCTTTCTTTCGTCGACGCGTTTTGCTTCGCAATCCACGTCGCCGAGGGGCTCTGTAGACACCCCGCCTTGGACCTCTCACCCCGATTGCATACATAGTATTTTCATTTTACTTGTTTTTGTTAATTTCTGTTGCTTCCGTTAAGTTCCTAACTGATTCCGTTAGTTTTGAACTAAACTGCACAACAGAGTTAACTTTCTAGTCAATTCTGTCAAAATTACCTTTTCAAAGCCGCGCGCCTCCGCCTTTTGAGGTCAGAAGCGCGCGCCTTCCGATGGTACACCCAGAAGCGCGCGCCTCTGGGGCGTCAGTTACAGATTTTCTCCCAAGAATCCCTCTCTTGCTTACTCTGCATGGATTTCACCCGGGAAATATTTCTTTGTGACCGCGAATTGGCACAAAAAACACCCCCTTTCAACTATAAAAACCCCTCCAATCCATCATTGGAGGGGACCTCTTTTCAATCTCTTTTAGGACCTCATTTTTTAGACCTTGACCTCATTTTTAGACTTGAATTTTCTCTATACACACACTATACACAATTCTCTACACAAATTCTCCCAACAAGAGTTCTTAGTAACAAGACTCTACACAAATTATTCTACAACAATTTCATTACAACAACAACACTTTCAATTCAAGGTTTCAAGTCCTCTTTCTCAAGGTACAACTCCATTTTCTTCCTTTATTTTCTTCTTCTTGATGTATGCAATCCCCATTAATGGGATATGACCAACATGACTACTTCACATATTGAAGCTAGTCAAGGTCATCTCCCTACATTTTAATCTTAACTTTAATTCACCATGTTAATTTCTCTTCATCTCTTAATGTAATTCTTTAACATTATTTGTTACATGTAATCTTTATCATTAAATAAATAAAGCAATTCTATTTTATTTCCCCTTTTCTTTTCATTACAATTGTTAGCACGTTTCTATTTAATTAAATTGAAGGACATTTTTCATTAGAACACCAAAAGTAGCAAGACCCGAGTAAGCGGGGCGGAGTGGGTGTTTAAGTACTTCCTACTCCGTCACCTAACCCCCGAACCCTTCTCTCCCGAATCTCTGGTTTTCGTACATAAAAAAGGCTCTTTTCTTAGGTTTTCTTGCGTTCCTCTAAAACGTGGGTGGCGACTCTTAAAATCAAGTAGACATCTTAGGGAATTCACGCGCTCTAGCCAAGCCGTGGTCCCCCGGGGTATCTACAAGATCAAACCTATTCTAGATCTCTAGAATAAACCAAACACTAAACACTTGAAGTCTTTATGAATAAGAACTTCAAGAAAACAATGACTCTCTCACCAAAAACTAAATTCCCTCTAAGAATAAAAAAAACGTGTCTTGGACTGATTGTGATCTCTTTATTTATAGAACATCTTGACAGCCTTTTTCCGTGGAGATCTTGATCAATCAACCAATGATCTTTGAAATAGAGTCCTTCCTTTTCTACAATACAAAGACAAATAAACTTACCAAAGATAAACATTAGGTGGTTAGTGAAATAAATCTTAACTAAAATAAATAATCCTAATATAAACTGTAAGTGCAGAACGTGGTGTTACCACAAGTGCTGCCAACACTTTCCCAGTGTGGCCGACGGGCTAAAAAATTATATTTGTATATTTGCTTCATAAATAATTGCTGGACTAATGACTAATATTATTGCAAGTTTTATGGACTATGTTGGTCCATTTTCAGGTATAACCTATGCTAAAATAATGCAAGGAAGTTAAAGAGGAGTTATGGATAAAATGGGATTTTATCCATAAACATGTGGGATATTCTCAACAACAATCACATGGGTATTTGACCCATTCAACGACTGAGTTATGGAGGAGAAAGTACAAGGTGCTGAATCTAGGAAGTACAACAAGGCGAAGCACAAAACTTGGGCACAAAGAATTTGTTCCTACAAATTAGGAAATGTGAGAATTATCCTCCCCAAGGCTCGGCCAACTAACTCCACTCTCTACCCACGTTTTTACCACCTCTCCAAGCCATTATGAGTAACTCCCAAGTATTCTTGAAGCCTATAAATAGTGAAGGAGGTGAAGCATTGAAGACACAACACTTGAAGCAAGAACACACACTCCTCACAAGAAAAGTCTATACACTCATTGGTTCCGATAAACCCAATCCTCCCAAACCCTTTTCCATTCTTGTAATCAAGTATTATACGTTTGTCTTGGCTAGGATAGGGTCTCGTGTATAGTTCTTAGTCGTTCCACAAAGCTTTCATTGTAATAGCATTAGGGAACTCTCGGCCTTGTACTTCATTTCATATTATTAGTGAAAGGCCTCGCCTTTTGAGGCATCCCTCAAGATATATAATTTATATATCTTGAGAAAAATAATTCTTGTGTTGATTTTCCGCTGCAAACTCTTTCCATAAATTATTTTCTGTTCGTGTGTGTTAAGTGTTGCCCGAAGTGATATCGTTGTAGTGACAACACCTTTGATATCACTTCCTATAAAACCCAAGGCCATTGATTTTTTCAATTAGTATCAGAGCTGGTTACTTGATATACTAAGTACTTCGGTCCAGTGTGTCATGGCTTATGATCCTGCAAATCCTAATCAAAAGAGGCTTCCTGTTCTTGATGGTTCGAATTACGCCTATTGGAAGATCCGCCTCCGTTCGTATATCAAATCAATTGATATCCGGGCTTGGCGATCTATTGTGAATGGTTATTCTGTCCCATTATTGCCACCGGATGAGGATGGTGACGTTCAAGTCAAGCCTGAATCCGAGTGGACTAATGAGGAAAACAACCTAGCTAGTTTTAATGAAAAGGCACTTAATGCCATTTATGAGTGGGTTGATATGCATATTTTTAAACTCATTCAAAATACTCCCACTGCTAAGGAGGCATGGGATACTTTACAAAGATTTTGTGAATGGGATGGTAGTGTGCGTGAAACTAAGCTTAGGAGGCTCACTAGTAAATTTGAAAGATTGAGGATGAGTAAAATGAAGGTATTTCTTCATATTTTGAAAAACTTATTGATATTGCAAATGAATATCAAGTTTTGGGTGAACCCTTTACTAACAAACAACTTGTTTCAAAAGCTATTAGAACTCTTCCTGAGCGCTTCAATATTAAAATTTCATCTATTGAAGAGGCTCACAATCATGCAACCATGGATATCAACACTTTGATGAGCATTTTGCAAAATTTTGAATTAAATATCGCTGATCAAAGTGATGCTATTAAAGGCAAAAATGTTGCTTTAAAAACTCTTCCTTCAGTTTGTGTAAACGATGAGGAAGATGAAGTTTTTGATGAAATGGATGAAAATACTAGTGTTGCTTTACTTGCTAGGAAATATAACACTATGTTAAGAAAGTTCAACAAGGAGAATATGCAGGTAAAGGCAAAGGAGCAACAAACCAAGGTGTATGATTCAATGCCAAGGAGGTTACTCCCAACCACCCAGAAGGCGAATCCAATCCGTAGGGCATCCTCGGATCAGTCGATCTCCAATCCCAATTACCTCGACTTCATTCAATGTCATACTTGTTCAGGATGGGGTCACTATGCCAATGAATGCGCAAATAATCTGAGGAAGAAGGGTAAGAGCTTGTGGGTGTCTCTCAGTGACAATGAAGAAGAAGGAGTAGACCATGCTCAAGAACCAGACGAGACAACCATGTTTGTCACTGTGTGTGACTCGAACACAGAAAGTGCTATCCCAAGTGATAACCCAAGTGGGATAACACCTGTGATAACATCCAGCAGGTATAATGATTTCAATTCTGATAATGTTGTTTGTTTTGTGGGGTCTATTAATCTGGATGCAGGAAGTTCTCAAGAGGATGTTGAGATGAGTAAGGATGAACTCATAAGAGGATTGAGGAACCTTTATGAGGATATCCTTGAAGAATACAAGAAGGAGCATAGTATGGTGCAATTCTTAACCAAAGAAACTCAGCAACTAAGGCTTGGAGTGGCTACTCTTGAAATCGAGCTCACAAAGAAGGATGCTGAGCTTGCAAAAGTCACGGCCAAATTGTCCCTCGCCGAAACCACACTTAAGAAACTCAACACGGGGTCTACCAAACTGGATGAGATCCTCATGTTAAGTAAACCTCTCAGGGCAGGTATTGGTTTCCAAGATTCTTTAGATAATATCATCTCTTCTTTATCTTTGGATGATAATCAAACATGTTTCTTAAATGAACGTGGAAAGGCTAATGATTTTTCTTCCAAAATCTCTGACAAAGGTAAAGTGTGTACTTATTGTCACACCGCTGGACATTTTAGAAACAATTGTCATACTTTTCTGAAAAGAACTCAGTCCAGCTCCTCAGTGCTATCTGAAGTGTTACCCACTACTTCTGATATCACTGTTCGTCAGAGAAACAAAATTCAAAAAAAGAAAGAATGGAGACCTAAAAACAATCAAATATGTGATGTTGTGTACTGCCTTAAGAACTAATGTTGAAAATTCATGGTATTTTGATAGTGGTGTTCACGTCACATGATGGGAACAAAATGTTTTCTAAAAGACTATGAATCTGTTCTTGGAGGTAATGTTACTTATGGTGGTGGTAGTAAGAGTAAGATAATCGGTAAAGGAACTTTAAATGTGTCCGGTTTCCCCGCTTTAAAAAATGTCTTACATGTAGATGGTCTTGTAGCTAATTTAATTAATATAAGCCAACTTTGTGATGACAATTTAGAGGTGAAATTCAACAAAAATACTTGTGAGGTCTTTGATCGTACTAATAAGTGTGTGATGTCAGGTACTAGATCAACCGACAATTGTTATTGTGTGGAAGACAAACAGGTATGCAACTCCGTGAGAGTTGATGTCACAACCTTATGACACCAAAAGTTAGGATATGTCAATTTTCGAAACATTGAAAATATTATTAAACTTGGTGCTATTCAAGGTGTTCCTAATTTGGATTTCAAAAATAAAATCATTTGTGAAAGTTGTCTTAAAGGCAAACAAACTCGTGTTGGCCACAGTGCTACCCAATACCATGAGCAGTAATCTGGAACAACACATTGTTTTCAACTTTTACATATGGATTTAATGGGTCCTGTTGAAGTCGATAGTTTGGGTGGTAAGAAATATTCTTTAGTAGTTGTTGATGATTTTTCTAGATTCTCTTGGATCTTTTTCTTAAAAGAAAAATCTGAGGCCTTTGAAAAGTTCAGAATCTTACACTCAAAAATCAAAAACATGTTTTGTGCTTCTGTTTCTCGTATAAGATCCGATCATGGTAAAGAATTTGAAAATGCCTCTTTTTCTTCCTTTTGTGTGAAAATGGGAATCCACCATGAATTCTCGGCACCCAAAACGCCTCAACAAAATGGGATTGCCGAAAGGAAAAATCGGACTTTACTTGAAATGGCCCGTGTAATGTTGTTTTCTAAACAAATTTCGAAAAGATTTGGGCCGAAGCACTAAATACCGCTTGTCACACCGCAAATAAAGTTTTCTTAAGACCCGGTACCACTATGACACCCTATGAGATTTTGAATGGAAAAAAAAACCTAAAGTTCACTATTTTCATGTTTTTGGGTGTATGTGTTACATTTTAAATGATCGGGATCAATTGACTAAATTTGACTCTAAAAGTGATAATGCAATCTTTCTTGGGTATGCTCAAAATAGTAGAGCATATAGGGTATATAACCTAAGATTAAAAACTATCCAAGAGTCGGTTAACATTATTTTTGATGACTTGTTGAGCATTACATGTGAAGGACCACAAGAATCTCCCTTGATTCTGTTAGATGAGCTAAATGATAACAGAGAGAATCATGATTCTGTTGTTGAAGCAGGTACTGACCAAAGTGTTACCAATGTTGAGACAACATTTCCGGTAACACCTGATTCCAGTACTGTTGCTGAAACAGAATCAGAAAGTCCAGAAGGTGAAGAGGTTCATGAAGTTATAAGGAGAGACCCCCCCAGCCAGAATAAGAAGGAATCATACTTCTACACAAGTAATAGGGGAAGTAAATGAAGGGATTCAAATGAGAAACAAAGAGCCTATTAATTATCGAGATATGGTAAGATATGTGTGTATGTATACCACATATGCTCAGGTAAAACACTCTTGTTTTATTTCCTTCGTTGAGCCTAAAAATGTGATTGAGGCCTTAAAAGATAATTTTTGGATTCAAGCTATGCAAGAGGAGCTTGAACAATTTACCCGAAATAATGTTTGGACTTTAGCTCCCCGTCCCGCTAACACTAATGTTATTGGGACTAAATGGATTTTCAAAAACAAAAGTGATGAAACGGGTAACATTGTTCGTAATAAAGCTCGTCTTGTGGCTCAAGGATATACACAAGTCGAAGGTATCGATTATGATGAGACCTTCGCACCTGTGGCTAGAATTGAGTCCATAAGACTCCTCTTGGCTATAGCTTGCTACCTTAAAATCACATTGCACCAAATGGATGTGAAAGAAGCGTTTTTGAATGGATATATTGATAAAGAAATAGATGTTGAACAACCAAAAGGTTTTGAAGATCCATTCAAACCACACCATGTTTATAAACTTATAAATGCCTTATATGGCTTGAAACAAGCTCCTCGAGCATGGTATGGTAGATTAACTCAATTTCTGTTAGAATATGACTTTGTTAGAGGAGAAGCCGATAGGAATTTGTTTATCTTAAGAAATGGTAAAACCCTTGTCATAGCTCAAATATATGTTGATGACATTGTTTTTGGCTCCACATCTGAAACCTATTTGAAAAAAATTTGTGGATGCCATGTCATCAACTTTCGAAATGAGTATGATAGGGGAACTAAAGTTTTTCCTTGGATTGCAGGTGAAACAGTCGAATGAAGGGATCGTTATTTCTCAAAGCAAGTATGCGAAAAGTTTAGTAACAAAGTTCGGGTTGGAGCATGCCAAGGAGTCTAAATTACCAATGGGTTCGACACTGAAGTTGGGAAAGGACCAAGTTGGGGAGGATGTAGATCCAACCTTATATCGCTCTATGATAGGTAGTCTCCTCTATCTTACCACAAGTCGCCCTGATTTAATGTTCAGTGTGTGTGTGTGTGCGCACGATATCAAAAAGATTATCAAATGTGATTTTAAGATAGCAAATATGTGTTGGGGACGAGTGATTTAGGAATATGGTTTTCTAAGGATACTAATACCAACCTTGTTGGTTTTAGTGATTCTGACTGGGCGGGTGACATGGATGATAGGAAAAGTACTAGTGGGGGGTGTTTCTTTTTGGGCAATAACTTAGTGTCATGGTATAGTCGTAAACAAAACTGTGTCTCCCTCTCGACTGCTGAATCAGAATATGTAGCAGCCGGGAGTTGTTGTTCCCAACTCATTTGGTTAAAACACATGTTAGACGACTATGGACTTGAGAGTAATATTTTGACCATGTATTGTGATAACTTGAGTGCAATAAATATTTCAAAAAATCCGGTTCAACATTCCCGCACTAAACACATTGATATTCGTCACCATTTTCTAAGAGACTTGGTTGAAAAAGGTTTGATAAACATAGAGCATATTGATACTAAGTATCAACTTGCTGACATTTTTACCAATGCCCTTGACCATGAGAGATTTTCAAGTTTGAAAAGATCTCTTGGTCTTTGTATTTTTTAATCTACTGTTTTAGGGTGTTACCCTGAGTGTTGTTAACACTTATGGTAACACTATGTATAATAAAAAAAATGTCTCTTTGCTTTCTATTCAAGCCCTTGCGGCGGCACATGCTGACCTTTTTGTTTCGGTAGGTTTATACTTGGTTAACATGTTTTGTCAAATCCCCTTTGTACTCAAAAGTGACAAATTCACTAATTTTTGTGATAAAATAAAAGGCAAAAGGCAAAAAGCACTTATAGTATTTCCTAAGTAACTCGGGGCACGGCGTTCGCTGCGATGATGCACTCTTGCCAAAGGGAGATACTATCTAGTGATTTTGTACTAAGTATTAGGAACATGGAGTTCGCTACTACAGTGTATCCTACTTGAAAGGTACAAATCACTAAAGTATTTTTTACACTTTATAAGGACTCGGAGCACGGAGCTCGTTACTACGATGCTATCTTGTAGATATTGAAGTGTAAATTATACTTATTTTAAAGTTCTCAAAGATGAAGAACAAGCTTATTTTATCTAACTTGTTTAGATTTTGTTTACCTCAAACACTCGTAACTAAGGCTTGCTATGCCTCAAGTGTTTGAATTTGGGAAGCTTATTTTTGCCTCAAATGCTTTTTTAAAAGAAGCCTAACAATTTGCCTCAAGTGTTGATAATGAGGATTGTTTTGCCTTACTTAAAGTAAAGTTTTATCAAGGGGATATTTGATTTATATGTTTTCCAAAGTGTTAACATCATTGCCGATAACACATTAGTATGTGCCACATTTTTTTTTATTTATTATTTTCGGAATTAATAATTAAATTTGGGAAGTCCGAAAGTCCCTTAATTTTGTGGAGTTTATTGATTTCCAAAATGTTTTTATTAAATCCTTTTTATATTTGGCGAATTTAATTAGGTAACTTCATCCCTAAAATTTTGGAGTAAAATTTCAAATCAAACTCAAAAATTTGTGGGATTTGGTCACCTATGCCGAATTCTCCTAATCTTTTTTTTTATTCTTTTTCGTTTAAAAAAAAAAAGACTAATTTTTTGGGATAATGGCCGGTTATTTTGGTTAAAAAATTGGGTGATGTGATTGAGTTAAACCATCTAGCTAAGAAATAGGGGGAGTTGAGAGTTATAGGGTATAGGAAGAGACTTATCATAAATTGTATTTATCTCTTCCATTTGAATATTTCCTAAAATATCCAAATTAAACCCCCTCCACCTCTCACCGATCTCCCTCTTTCTCTCGCCAATCTCTCTCGCTCAATCTCTCAAAATCGCACCAAATCCCTCTTCAAAATTTCTTCCTTCTCTTCTCATTTTCTTCAATGGCTTCCCCATCCAAAACCTCAAATGAGCCCATGGAAATCTCGCCATTGTTGTCTCCGGACCTCCATCTGTTCCGGTCGCACAGGCTCCTCCTACGTCGGCTCCTTCCCAACCTATAGTGACTACCATCAAGAAAAAGAAAAAGAAGAGAAAAGTCTCATCTTCTTCACGCCAACCGACTGCTCAAGCTCCATCAATGCGGATTTCAAGCCAAATACATATTCATACAGACTTGTAGAAATTCTTTGCATAGTATTCTTCACAAACAGGGGGAGATATGCTGCTATGCTGACACAAGTGCTGTTCTGCAAAGTGCTAATTCACATGTGCGGAGGTTTGGTAGTTGGTGTGTTTCTATTCTTGGTAGTTTTTAAAAACAACTTTTTATGTTAGTTGTTTTAAAACTATTAGGTTGCACTTAACATTTGTTTTACGTTTGTTTTTTGGTTGGTTTATTTGTGTGAAGTGTGTTAAACACTTCATGGTTTTTGGAATTTATAACTTTGGTTTTGTTTTGGATAATTAGTTTTTAATCATGTTTAGTTACTTGGTTTAAAACTATTTTCAAAATCATTGTTTTTCGGTTGACTTGCCTCTTTGAGGGGGAGTTATTTTTGTGAGAAGACTTTATGTACATTCTAGTTGTGTGACTAACTTTGTCTTGCATTATTTGACTAACTTTGTCTTGAAGGTCGCAGCATTATTTAGTTTGTGAAGAAATATACAATTAAGGGGGAGATTGTAAGTGCAGAACGTAGTGTTACCACAAGTGCTGCCAACACTTTCCCAGTGTTGCCGACTGGCTGAAAAATTATATTTGTATATTTGCTTCATAAATAATTGCTGGACTAATGACTAATATTATTGCAAGTTTTATGGTCTATGTTGGTCCATTTTCAGGTATAACCTATGCTAGAATAATGCAAGGAAGTTAAAGAGGAGTTATGGATAAAATGGAATTTTATCCATAAACATGTGGGATATTCTCAACAACAATCACATGGGTATTTGACCCATTCAACGACTGAGTTATGGAGGAGAAAGTACAAGGTGCTGAAGCTAGGAAGTACAACAAGGCGAAGCACAAAACTTGGGCACAAAGAATTTGTTCCTACAAATTAGGAAATGTGGGAATTATCCTCCCTAAGGCTCGGCCAACTAACTCCACTCTCTACCCACGTTTTTACCACCTCTCCAAGCCATTATGAGTAACTCCCAAGTATTCTTGAAGCCTATAAATAGTGATGGAGGTGAAGCATTGAAGACACAACACTTGAAGCAAGAACACACACTCCTCACAAGAAAAGTCTATACACTCCTTGGTTCCGATAAACCCAATCCTCCCAAACCCTTTTCCATTCTTGTAATCAAGTATTATAAGTTTGTCTTGGCTAGGATAGGGTCTCGTGTATAATTCTTAGTTGTTCCACAAAGCTTTCATTGTAATAGCATTAGGGAACTCTCGGCCTTGTACTTCATTTCATATTATTAGTGAAAGGTCTCACCTTTTGAGGCATCCCTCAAGATATATAATTTATATATGTTGAGAAAAATAATTCTTGTGTTGATTTTCCGCTGCAAACTCTTTCCAAAAATTATTTTCTATTCGTGTGTGTTAAGTGTTGCCCGAAGTGATATCGTTGTAGTGACAACACCTTTGATATCACTTCCTATAAAATCCAAGGCCATTGATTTTTTCATAAACTAATTCCTAAATAATTACAACTAATTCCTAATATAAACAATAATTTGAACTATAATTGAATTAAACTCAATATACACATAATTGCTAAATTAAATAAACTCTAAATATATACACTAAATAAATCAGAATCACAAAGATACAAAATAAAATATAAGAGTATTTCATACTCTTTCAATCTCCCCCTATCTTTGTGGTTCTGATCAAAACATCCAAAACAATAATCTCTCCCCCTGAATTTGTACATTGGATTCTACTCCCCCTAAATACATCTTTAGAACACATCATTCTCCTCCTGAATATGAAGACCACATCTTTCTCCCCCTTTTTGAGAAGAACCATCAAACTCAAAGAAAGAAAATTGTGAATATCTTCCACTCCCCCTAAATTTGAATCTCCCCAACAAAAATACCTTTGAGAGCATCATCAATCTCAACTCATATCGCAGCAAACCTTTTTAGACCAGAGAGTTCTGCAGAAGATGTACTTACCCCTTAAAACAGTAGCAGACTTACCAGTTGACTGTCCAATTGAGTGACCAGTTGTCTGCACAGTTTCACGAACAAGTTGCTTAGCACTAGCTGGATGCTTAACAACAAAAATGACTGAGCTTGATCAGAGCAGCGAAAAACAATCATTTTGTGTCACAATCACTCAGTGATTCTCTTGAATTCTTGGATATATCTGCAAAAATGTTAGAGAGAGTGCATTTACATAATAGGAACAAGATGAGATGAGAGAAATGTAGCTAGAAAACATGAAAAAGGAGATATACTAAACCAGAATTCATAACCAGAATTGACATGGAGGAAATATCAAGGGAGGATGGTGATTCTTCCTAAGAACTCGGGTAGGCTAAGGAGTAGAGAGAACCGAGTGACTTTGAAGTACCCATTTGAATTCTAAAACAAATAAGCATTTTGATTTAAAAATTCAAACTTTTTCCATGTTTTGTGATAAATTGTCCATCCCAGAATTAGAACTTTCCAAATTCAACTGAATCCATTTATCCACAATGTACCATAAATTCTACCAACTGCACAATAAAACTTGAACATCAAGCCATTAGATTATCGTTAATCACATGAAAAACATCAATCTTTAACACATAAGAACAACAATTCAATTTGCTGATGTTAATACCAAGAGAGAAAAATAACTTAGAAAAATTATGCCTAAGCACACAAGTGAAGATTGTCTCAATTTTGGTGTGACATAGTATGATCAACTCAGTCCATGACTCGGTTTCAACTCACAGGAATTCAATGTGATTCTCCTTTAATCATGTAGCCTCTAGAACACTCCTTTTGAAAGCTTATGACTTATGAATCAGTTACGGGGAGGAGCTTTTCACTCTCACAATACAGTGTTACACTAATTCTCAAGTTATGTATGAATACACGTCAGCACATTGCCTAATTGAGTAGTAACTTTAAAGATTAGAGGCAGCTTGTTTTCCCGTAACCTTAGATTAAGTGCCCACTCCATGATAACCTAAGGAATTAACACGATAATTTTGATTATCATGTCAAGAAGGGTCTCACATTCAAGGGTCAAAACTCGGAGTCAAGTAACTTAGTTGACAAAGTGATCACAAGAGACAATCGTGCAAAGAATGAATGCAGATTTTTTTTTTGGTGTTTACTGTAATATACAATTATACAGTTATGCAGTTAGTTGTCTGCACACTTGTGCAGTCAACTGGTATCACACAGTCCGAGAGACTTCTTAAGTGAAGAAAATCTCTCGAAATCCAAAGCCTTGGTAAAGATATCAGCAAGTTGATTCGTTGTGCTTACATGTTCTAGAGTAATGATTTTTTGATCAACGAGACATCTAATAAAATAATGCATAATATCTATGTGCTTTGTTAGGAAATGTTGTACCGGATTCTTGGTAATATTCTGGGGACTTAAGCTATCACAAAATACAGTAAAGGTTTCACTTCTAAGACCATAATCCTTGATTATTTGGTCCACCCTCAACAATTGAGTACAACAAGTAACAACTCCCATATATTCATTAGATGGCCTACGAACCAAGAACCTAATATCTTTCCTTTTCAAATTTTACCACTTCCTCTTGCATGACATTGATCAAATTATTAACTTTTAAGGTTTCTGACTCATTCTTATGCTCAAAATTAGCAAAGAAACAACAATAGCTTACCTGATGGTACGCAGATTGCATGCATAACAAACCGGCCAATTCCCGGTAATTTATTCATTTTCCTCTTGTTTTCATTCCTTCATCCACTCCCCCAATGACCTGGGAAGTTAGATGATCTCCATGCATCCTTGCAGCAGCATCAGATCCTATGCTTTCATGATCTTCATTGATTTCAGAATCTGAACTGGAATCTGCTGCTGTCTGACCATCTATCATGGCAGTTGACTGTTCATCTGGTCTGCCAACTGACCTCACAAGTGTTAAATCTGCAGATTCTTTTGTACTCTTCTGTTCAGATTCATCATTAATCTGTTCAGGCTCCCAAGTGCAACCTTGTAAACACCCCGCCTTGGACCGCTCACCCCAATTGCACACTTGATTTTGTGTCTCTCCCTCTTTTAAGTATTTTCCGTTAGTTTCCGTTACTTCAGTTAAGTTCCTGACTGACTCCGTTAAATTCAGGGACTAAACTGAATAACAGTGCTAACTTTCTAGTCCTTTCTGTCAAAATGTCTTCTCAGAGTCGCGCGCCTCCGGCCTTTGAAGCCAAAAGCGCGCGCCTTCCGCCGCCAAGGTGGGGTGAGCGCGCGCCTCTGGGCGTGTCAGTTACAGATTTCTGGCCTTGAATCTCTCCCTTGCCCATCTTACAAGATTTTTTCCGGGAAATTGTTCTTGGCAGCTCAATTTTGGCACCAAAAAACAACCTTTTACAACTATAAAAACCCCTCCAATCTACCATTAGAGGGGATGGACTTGGATCACCATTTTCACACCTAAAAATCACCAATTTCTCATTACAAAACATACATGAACTTTTGATCACCAACTTTTAACATCCAATAATCCTTCCAATAAGGATCATTCTCAATGAGGGTTAAGCTTGCGTTTTTGTTCAAAGTTTACGTTTTCTGGGCACTCTGGTTTCTGGTGTTGAGAAGCGCGCGCCTTTGACCTTCTTGGTCAGAAGCGCGCGCCTCTCACACCAAAGACCAGAGGCGCCCGACTTTCATGTGTTCTTCCTATTTTCTGTTTTTCTTGAGCTAACATTTGTTGCAGTGGTTAAATCCCCTGAGTCCAAGTTTCTGACAGGTGTCTGACAGGTTCACCAAGATGCGCGCGCCTCCCACCTTCTTTGCGAAATGCGCGCGCTTGTCATTATACATCCCAGGGGCGCGCGCTTCTGGGAGGTATTCAAGAACAGGTCCAGTTTCTAGAAAACAGGGCAGAACAGTGGGGGTGTGGGCACAGTTGCCTGCATCAGAACAGAATTGGACCCTTGAACTGTTTTAATTTTGTGTTTATTTACCGGTCACACGGGTGATTCGGGAGTTGTAATTTACGTGCTTATGTGTTTTTTTATATTTTCTTTTAAAAAAAAAGAAATAAAAAATTTTGTCACGTGATAGACCTCACACTACATGCACATTACTCCTATGAATTGCTCACTATCGAGTCGCACAAGTCCAACCCCAAACCCGTCGAGGCCCGTCCTAGAAAGTTTCAAGCTCCACTCGACCTTGACTCTTTTGAAGCGGTAAACCTTAGCCCGTGGCGTAGTTCATGACTACATTCCGGGGGTGACCTTTAAGCCCCTCTTTAGCCGAGCATAAACTACACAATTCTAGTTAGGGTCTAACACTCCATGACCAAGTCGGTTTTCATGTACCAAGATTTCCCTAAACTAATGTTTTCAAATCATACATGCCAACTTGTTGAAACGGACGCAATAAAAATCCTTCCCCAAAAGTTGTTATCTTGGACGAAAATAAAAATCCATCCCCGCATGTATGCTTTACTACATTAATTTAGTTTAATCCTGACGCATGTAGGATTCACAAACGTGATGGAATCCGATGAGTATATGGGACCGCGAGATGGTCTATATACTAGTGTGACGATTCCATTATCTTCTTAGAAACCCCAAAAGGGACCCGTTCCCTCTGACTTATAAAAAAAAAGAGTCTTTTCTTTATGTGGTTTGAGTCTTTACTTTTGTTTGTGGGTGAAATAATTTTATCTAAAAGGTGTTTGTGGGGCCATCCGAAGATCGACCGTGTTCTCTCCATAGGTCCAATGGCTTCAAACGGCAATGACAACGACATTCCCGTGTCCAACGAAGGGTTATTCCGCATGGTGGAAGCATTGAAAGGGCAAGTTGATACACTAGCCGAGAATGTCCGCCGCAAGGATGATTTATGGCGAGCCCGTTACGAGCATGTGAAAACGGCCCACAAGAAAGAAGTTTCTCAACTCAAGAACCAATTGAAAGGGCTCACGAATGAAAGAAAGGTCCAAAGCATTGATACCAGTTTGGTCAACACTCTCATGTCCTACATTGACCAAAGGCTCAGTGGGCTAAATTTTCACAAGGGCCCAAGCACCGATCTTCATCAAGCTTCTCTCCTCATGAACACAATGGAGGCTCTTCCCGAAAAGTTCAAGATGCCCGATATTGGCAAGTTCAATGGCAACTCTTACACTGACGCTCATGTCGACTTCTACATTTGGGCCATGCTACCAAAGAAAGTGTCTCCTCAAATAATGGCACAATGCTTCCCGCTTACTCTCGAGGGGGTCGCAAAATATTGGTATATGGGTCTTCCAGTTTCCACCCGCCTCAATTGGGATGTCGCTATGCTTGCCTTCAAGTCACAATATCAAGGCAACTCCATGTTCCGCCCCACCAAGAAGGAATTGGAGAGCACTGTCCAAATGGGTGATGAATCATTTGGGAACTTCTATCGCCTTTGGAATGACAAGCTAGCCGAGATGGTTGATAGGCCTTCCAAGAAGGAACAAATGGACATCTTCTTGAAGTGTTTGAAAATGGACTACCGCACTCATCTTAGTGGGGCTTTTCACTCTGATTTTTCAAGCATGTATGATGCGGGAGTTAGAATTGACAATTTTGCTCTGAGAAGTGGACGAGTCCTCCTATGACACAAGCTTCAACGACAAAGGGTTCCCAAACAATGACATGGAATAATGTAGTGACATGGAAGACTACAACGACAATGAGGACTATAACGACATGGGGGATGACGACAACAATCTCCGTTTCTCTTTCTCTACCTAGAAATAGGATAAAAAAAAAAGAGAGTCAAAAGTCCTCTAATGTGTGCATTAATGTTTTCTCTCGTCCAATGTTAAATTTTGAGTCAATCATTAAATAAAAGTCGTTTTTGTCCTCATACACTCTTCCAAGTTGTTCAATCTAATTCTTGGCAAAATGATGAAAAGATGTCTAAACAAGTTTTGGAATGAAGGCCGTCACCCGAACGCCTAGGGGCTAAACATCGTGATGAAGGCGACGGCATCAACAACGAAGACATCAAAACATCAACGGCGAAATCAATCCAAAGAAAGGTGAAGCAACAACCATGGAGAAAAATCAAGCAATGTTTCAAAGGGGGATTCAAAAAAAAAAAAAAAGCTCGCTAGGTTGAAATCCTCAAATCAACCTAGGCAAAAGTTAGAGCACAAAAAAAAAAAAAAAAATCCCCCTTCATTCAAAGAAGTTCACAACAACAACATAATTCCACCAAATGAAGGACGAAGCAACATTGACAACAATCACGACGAAGAAACAATTCATCACTGCGAATGGAGAATCCACAAGAACTACGGTGACCTGAGCCTCTACACTAGAGGAACGTAGGCAACCTTCGGGTCCGGTCTCATGCAAGAAAGAAGATATGTTTAGCCCTAGCACGTTATGGTGATCGGCCTTCATCTCGAACTTGCCAAGACATCTCTGTGCGATTCATTTGCCAATGAATTAATCACCTCAAGATTGAACAACTTTCCTAGATTTGGAATCACTTTCCGTTCCTTGTCGAGTCTAGAGCTTCTATTCTTTCTGCATACTCCCAATGTCTTGCAATAAAATTGGGGCTTTCCTTCTCTTCTTTCTTAATGACTTACTTGCCTTCGTGAGTCATTCGACAAATATATACAAAGTCAATACTAGGGGCTACTTCCCTAGTCGAGTCAATGTCACTCATCTTTAGTGACAAGAGGTCTTCACTGCAAAATCACATGTCTTATCTCCTCAGCCAGAGTCAATGCACACTTCCTCATTAATTGAGTAAAAAAAAATGAAGGCGCAAAAGAGATGCCCGCTAGATTGAAAACCCGAAAGGGCGGTCTAGGCAAAAAACAGGGTGCGTCATAAAAAAAATGAGAGAGTGAGAGAGAGAAGGGAAAGAGAAATGGAGATCCCCGGCCTCTAAAGAAGACAACTGCACAAGCTCTACATTGGATCTCCTCAACAAATCAATTCCCCACCGAGTCAACTTTGGGATTGCAAAAGGCTCGACAAGATATGGCACCATCAAAGGTTGTCTTTGGTTATCAGCATCATTCTCCAGCAGTGTGCATTTTTGGGTTCATGAAAAGAAGGCCCGTGGTAACCAAGACCCATATGAGAATGAGCCCATCATAAAAGGGCACGAGGTTGCACAAATAATCCCTAGCTAGTCAATTCGCTTGGGCAGCAAATAGCAACAACATGTGTCTCAGTTTTCAAAGCTTCTGCAAGTATGTGCTTCTAAAGTATGCCGAAAGGCTCCCGAAAAATGGAGTAGCTCTTGCCATGTCCTCTAACGTTTTTTCCCTCGCATGAGGATGAGTCACTCTTGGTTTGCTCAACAAATGGTGACACCCTAGGGGCTATGTGACTCAAGAACAAGGGCTTCTTTTGCTTCATTTAACAATCAATAAGCTCTAGGGGATATGCTCGAGAAAGATGTGTTAGACTATCCTCAAAGTCTCTAAAAAGGGATGACAAAAAGCCCTCTTGTCATGTGTGCCCGTGCTCGTTCCCCCAATCAAAGATGGACCTTTCTCACAATCAATGATGGCATTCTAGGGGCTACAGTCAAGTCTTAAAGGCTCTATCGGCAAGAAGCAATTCACTTCAATGTCCCCAGCAACATTTGAAGCTTCTCAAGGGGCTTTGCAATCTACAAATCTTTTGGGCCACGGCTTTACAAGCAATTCAAGCAAAGGGCAATATTGGGGCTTCGCGACCGACAGTCCTTTGGGGACAAGAATGCTCGACCAATGCAATATTGAGTAGCCCTATGGCTCCATGAAAGAGATCAAACTTCAATGGTCCCTCAACACTTCCAGTCAAAAGGACTCTTGGTTTTAAATGAAGGCTCCGATGATATGAATGAATTTGATGATTCTTGTTAGAACTCACAGCGAGATTCTGAATGAAGTCTTAGAGAAAAGGAAAAAGATTCAATATGCTAGACTCACCCGGCTGAGTTATAGCGGGCAATGCCAAATATGTTAACTCTATAAGCTGAGTTACGGCCAATCCCAATGTTTCTGCAATACAGCACCCCCTTCTCCAAGATCAAATGCACAGGCTGCATCCGAAGATCTGCCGTCGGTTCAACTCAAGTAGACTCGAGCAAACATACCGTTCGAAACTTTATCACACCAAGACCTTATCATCTGCAACAACGTCACCATCTCCCACGAGACGTCTCCCGAAGATCGTACTACATTTTCAACATGAACCTTCTGCCATTTGGGTATCAACCACAAAAAGGGCCATCCATCTCCAAACAAGAGAAAGAAGGAGATCACCTTCAAGATTCCTACCCGATGTGACATCCGCTCTCAATACAAAGCTAAGCCGATTTGGGGCTTCACATCGAAAGGTCTTCACATCCCGCCATCTCGAAGCCCACATGACATTTGGGGCTTAGCAATCTCCCGAAGCTTGGTATTAATAATCTTCTCTTGGGGCTTCCTCACGTCAACAGCAAAAGGCGATTTATTTGGATGGGTTAAGAGTTGATTCATATTGGGGCTATGCAAGCCACATAAAAGTTTGGCATCAAAAGGGGCTTTACAATCAGCAACCCCTTATCTCGGCATCAAATGATTTTTGGAGCCCCATAATCGACAATTTTTTTTTCTGGGGCTAGACATCAATTTCGATGGACACCGCGGCGACAATATTCAAGCGAGGCAATCCGGACTTCGATTAAACATGACTTGATCTTGGGTTGGCTTTACAAACACACAATGGTTAAAATGGTTCACCCACGAACTAAAAAAAAAGAATCTTTTTTTCTCACATGTGTGCATATTCTTTCCCTTCTAATCTTAAAAAAAAAAAAAAAGATTTTTCTTTTTCTTTTTCTCCTTCTATGTGCAAAAGAATGTGCTCTACTTTGCTTTGCTCCTAGCTTCTCCCCCAGCATCCTTGAACTACGCTGGTCTGATTCTCTTAAAGGGATACGTAGGCAGCCTTTTGGCACGACCAACCTATCATCCAGAATACCATCTCGCCGACACTCCTTCAAAGGCAAGAACAATTCATCACCATCAACATCATCATCATCATTCTCCATCCAAAGCATGGACATTCTTCATCAAAAGCATCAACATCCTTCAGCAATCCATCCCCAATCAAGCGGCAATGGTAAGTGAAGGTATGAACATCATTCATCTTAAGCAATCTCCGTTTTCAAAAATCACTTCACACACAAAATCACTTTACTTCTCCCTCATGCAAAAGTGCTTCAAAATCAAATCACACCACAAGCACAATTTCTCTCATAACTGCCATTTCACATCTCATACATGTCACAAGCATATATACCTGCAAAGCACACACTTAACAGGTACCACCACAAGGTCAACAATATCTGCAATGCAAGGCACTTCATCCCCAGCAGAAAGTGATCCGCCGTCAACTACGCCTACATCCCACAGAGTCAAATAATTACAGTTCAATGATAACAACTCGGTCCATGGTGAGCCGAAAAATCACCACCTTTCCATCAAGCAACACAACAATATCACATATCAACAAACGGATCCCGCACCAGCAAAACGGATCCCGCATCAACAAACGGATCCCGCATCAGCAAACGGATCCCGCTTCAGCAAACGGATCCTGCTTCAGCAAACGGATCCCGCTTCAGCAAACGGATCCCGCATTAGCAAACGGATCCCGCATCAGCAAATGGATCCCGCATCAGCAAACGGATCCCCCTTCAGCAAACGGATCCCGCACCAGCAAAACGGATCCCGCTTCCAGCAAACGGATCCCGCATCAGCAAACGGATCCCGCTTCAGCAAACGGATCCCGCTTCCAGCAAATGGATCCCGCTTTCAGCAAACGGATCCCGCTATTGGCAAAGCCGCTCACACAGGGAGCGCACCTCTATCTCTCAAAGTCGTTCACACAGGGAGCGCACCTCCATCCTTTGTAATTTCAAATTCCCGCTTTTATCGAGTCTTGGCTTTCTTCTTTTTCCCTTTCTTGGTGATGTCCTAAGCGGATGTCTTTCTTTCGTCGGCGTGTTTTTCTACGCAATCCACGCCGCTAAGGGGCTCTGTAAACACCCCGCCTTGGACCGGTCACCCCGATTGCACACTTGATTTTGTGTCTCTCCCTCTTTTAAGTGTTTTCCGTTAGTTTCCATTACATCAGTTAAGTTCCTGACTGACTTCGTTAAGTTCACGGACTAAACTGAATAACAGTGCTAACTTTCTAGTCCTTTCTATCAAAAATGCCTTCTCTGAGTCGCGCGCCTCCGGCCTTTGAAGCCAGAAGCGCGCGCCTTCCGCCGCCAAGGTGGGAAGCGCGCGCCTCTGGGCGTGTCAGTTACAGATTTCTGGCCTTGAATCTCTCCCTTGCCCATCTTACAAGATTTTGTCCGGAAAATGGTTCTTGGCAGCTCAGTTTTGGCACAAAAAAACAACCTTTTACAACTATAAAAGCCCCTCCAATCTACCATTGGAGGGGATGGACTTGGATCACCATTTTCACACCTAAAAATCACCAATTTCTCATTACAAAACATACATGAACTTTTGATCACCAACTTTTAACATCCAACAATCCTTCCAATAAGGATCATTCTCAAGGAATGTCAAGAACTTGTCTTCCAAACATAGGTATTTTCTTGCCTTCTTCACTTTCTTCTATTTCATCTTTTCTTATCTTTTCTTTTGATCAAAGGTGCAATCAAACCCAAAACAAACTTGGGACATAACTCCGAACGATCACTTCATCTTCATTGAAGTTGGTCTAGGGGTCATCTCCCTACATTTCAACCTCTTTTAAAAACCCCTCTTTGATATTAATAGGAAGAACACAATTTTTATAATGTAAACTTTTAACAAGAAAGACCGACGTTAGTCGGACGAGATGGGTATTTAAGTACTTCCCATCTCGTAACCTAACCACCAAACTCTCAAAAGGAATCTCTGTTTTCGTATATCAAACACACTTCCAACTTAAAAAGGTTTTCTCGCGTTCCTCTAAAACGTGGGTAGCGACTCCTTCAAAAAATCATCCTTCTCCCGTGAGGGGCCCGGGCCAGGGTACCTACAAACCTGTAATACAATTCTCAATGCAATCGACAATATGATCAGGAGCATTATCAAAAATTGAGTTAAAACATGAATGATTTTCAACCAACTTGTAACAATGATCAGAGGATGTTACACCTTTCAAAACATATTTGTTTGAATCATCGAAGACCTCACAGATCTTCTTATCAAACTTGACATGTAGATCATCATCACACAATTGGCTTTTGCTAATTAGGTTTGCCTTTAACCGATCAACATGCAAGACATTATGAAAGTTAGGCAAACCATTAACATTCAGCGTACCTTTTGCAATTACCTCACCTTGAGCACCTCTACCAAAATTAACTCTTCCACCTTTAAAGGCTTTATAGTCTTTGAAATGCTCAAGAGAGATAGTCATATGGCTGGAGCAGCCACTGTCAAAGTACCAGGCTCCTTCCACACTGCTCTTGAAGGAGGTAAACACCACTTGACACTTTAGAGTGTCCTTTCTTACCCATGTGGCTTTTGGAGCAGACTGTTATTGTCTGGGCAGTTGTGACTCCAACTGTGCCCACAACAGTCCTGACAGGTGGCCGCTGTTCTTTTCCAAGCTAAGTTCCTGTTTCAACTTGTAACAAAATGGACATATATGTCCAGGGGCAAAACAATGGTGACACACGTATCTCCTTTTTCTATTTCTTCTGTTCTTGTGAGGAGACGCGTGATTAGCATTAAATCTCTCATTGTTTTTTGAAGTGCTCTCACCTTCCTTAACAAAAATTTGATCTCCATAGCCTAATCCTGATTTTCCTTGATTTCCCATATTCAAGACTTCTTCCAGTTTAGCCTTTGCCATTGTTAAGTTTAGTGAGTGTGATAGTTTGTTTTTCAAGTTCACTCTTATATTTTTCACACTCAATGTCTCTTTTTGTAAGCATGACTTCTAACCTACCTATGGAGTCCTTTTGAGAATCATTTTTATTTGTCAATTTCTCATTCTCAGCTTTAAGATTCAGATTATCAGAGGTGAGTTTTTCATTTACCTTCTTGAATGCCTTGAGTTGTTCCATTCGCTTGGACCAATCTGCAAATAACTCGATGTAAGTATTATGCATATCTTCATACGTGGCACTCTCCTCTTCATCCTGTTTGGATTCTTCAGATTCACCTACAGATGTGGAGTTAAGACAGGTATACAAGTTAGTACCATCTGAGTAGTCAGTTGTGCAGTCAGTTGACAGCACATCCTCACTATCAGATTCACTGTCAGAAAGGGAGGATTGTGATGATCGTAAAAATGACAGGTTTGCTGTCTGATTGTCATCATCTGAATCACTTAAGGTTGCAGAAAAACTCTTCCCTCTCTTTTTGAGTGTGTTAGCACACTCATTGGCATAGTGTCCAAATCCTAAACACGCTCTACACTGAATGGACTCAATAGATCTTTTGTTTTCAGAAAATTTTTGTTATTACTTGTTTCTTTCTTGAATGATTCAATCTTAGGGGAAGAAGCAGTAACCTTATTGGGAAACCTTTGTTGACATTTTTTGTTCAACATTTTGTTGAATTTTTTAGTGATCAAGTCACATTCATCTTCCTCTAAGTTTGAGTCATCAATATCCTTTGATAATTCTACAAGATCTTTGGACACAGTAAGAGCACTAGCAAGAGCAATTGAATTTACTTTGCTAGTTTGTTGCACTTCAAGGTTCAATTCAAATGTAGTTAGAATACTTAGAACCTTTTCAAGACTCACGGTCCGAGTATCACAAGTTTCTTCAATGACAGAGATTTTGATGTTAAATCTTTCTGGGAGGGTTCTTAAAACTTTACTTACCAGCCTTGCATTAGAGATGGATTCTCCCAATGCAAAGGATTCATTTGATACTATCAGACCCTTCACAATGGAGTTGTAAAATATCCCAAGCAGTTTGGGCCATGATATGGTTAGAAAATAACCGATACAAATTGTGATTAACATGAGCAGATATGGCAGCCATTGCCTTTGCATTGTAGTTTGCAAGGGCAATTTCTTCTGTGTTCCAATCTTGCTCAGGTTTTGGGACAATTTGTTTTTTCCTTTTTATCCTCACTAGTTGCAGGAGCTTTTGCTTTTGGATCAACTACTTCCATAGTAGGGGATGTATATCCCACAAAAATACTGACCCAAGCACGATGATCTATGTTTTTAATGTACATGATCATCTTTTCCTTCCAAATGGTATAGTTTGAACCATTTAGTGTAGGCGGCTTATTACGAATATGAGTACAGTCCATAATGGCTACTTTCAAAGATCGATCTCAGTATGTCGAGACCAGGCTCTGGTACCAATTGAAAGAAATAAGCAGCTACGACTATTCCAGAAAAACAACCACTTGTGAGTACAGTTGTGCTCACAAGTGTCAAGGCAGTTGTCCTGTCAACTGTCAACGGACAGAATCTCAAAAACACAGAAACCAAGCGGAATAATTAAAACAGAGATTTAAACACTTCAGCAAGAATTACTTGCTGGAAAACTTTCATTAATAAAGATCTTGCAAAATACAAGACTATGAAAGAAACAAAAACAACGAAAAGATCAAACCTATTCTAGATCTCTAGAATAAACCAAACACTAAAACACTTGAAGTCTTTATGAATAAGAACTTCAAGAAAACAATGTCTCTCTCACCAAAAACGAAATTCTCTCTAAGAATCACAAAAAACGTGTCTTGGACTGATTGTGATCTCTTTATTTATAGAACATCTTGACAGCCTTTTTCCGTGGAGATCTTGATCAATCATCCAATGAACTTTGAAATAGATTCCTTCCTTTTCTACAATACAAAGACAAATAAACTTACCAAAGATAAACATTAGGTGGTTATTAAAATATATCTTAACTAAAATAAATAATCCTAATATAAACTAATTCCAATAATTACAACTAATTCCTAATATAAACAATAATTTAAACTATAATTGAATTAAACTCAATATACTCATAATTGCTAAATTAAATAAACTCTAAATATATACACTAAATAAATCAGAATCACAAAGATACAAAATAAAATATAAGAGTATTTCATACTCTTTCAAGTTTTATTTTCATGTTTACTTATGTTTATCGCCGATTGAAGTTATGATAAAGAGATATTAAAAATAAAATATGTGATATTTGTCATGAATAGAGGGCGTAATATTTCTTTTCATGGTTAATTATTAGATACATCTAAAAGGACAATAAAACTGGAAATTACATGAATTTTTAGAACAAAAATGCACTGCATGTAAAATTATCTTGGTAGCAGTTGGATTCATAACATGAATGCTCAAATTCACATTAAAAACAACTTGGGTAAAGTTTAGAACTGGATAATTTCTGTGGTTTTTTAATCATATAATTGCGATGTCCCGGTCTCATAGCTTCAATTCAAGCAAGGGCCAGTAAACATTGAAGATTTGAGTAGGAATCACCCAAAAGTCACCCCTTTCCCCTTTATTTTTATCTCTAGAACGCGGAATAGAGGTGTGTATGTGTGTGTTTGTTTGTTTGAAAGAAAAACCCATTATCCTTGACCAAACCTTTCTGTTTTGCAGGTTTTTGACGCGGGTCAAAATAGTGAATGACAAAAAGTTGTCACATGACCATTTTAGCGTGTGTATCTGCATTTGTTGTTCTTCCTTGTTCTTTGTGCAAAATACTAATTTTCTTTCAAATCTTACCTTTGGCAATTTATTATAAGCCAAATCTCTTTTCAATTAGTAATTTACTATCAACTTTCCAAAGTCAAGAGATTCTCTCGGTACGCACTGGATAAAGTTGAACTTTCTAAATGAATACGTGAGACACGTCCGTCTTCATGTCAATTATTTTTTCCTTAGCATGACCCATAGAACCCCCAGCGTTCTTATATCCCATGATTTGACTTCAACTATTGATTTTCTTACCCCACACATTTTACGATGACAGGCCCGCCTTTGTTTCTCGTGTGGTTTCTAGACTCAAGTGTCTTTTCTCTTTCTTTCAAAATCAGATAACTTACTACGATTAGCTTGATCCTTCTTGGTGATACGTAGGAATCGTGTAAAACGTCCAACTATTTGACTTACGAAGTCATTTTTTTGCGACTTGCCATGCCCGTTTCTCTTGACATATCGTGCCATTTAACGTGACTTTTTGAGTCCGATTCCTCGCGAGATTTTCGTTTATGCCGGATTAATTTCCATCTTTTTTCACAACTCCCTCTGGCATTCTTTATCCATTTCGGGGTACTTTTTAGACAGCATTCCCATTTTTATCGTCAACCCCACTTGCCTTGCAATTACCGTCTTCGAGTGGCTCTGTTAGTACACCGTCCCGAAAAGTAAATTTTATGTAGTCATAAAACATGAAAAAGAGTTTTAGAGAATTAAAATTTATAAGAGACCTTTTAGGAATTTTCAAAAATAGGTCTTTAGGGACTAGTAGGAAAATACTCTTCGAGAAGCCTTTTTAGGCGGGAATATACAGAAGTTGTCACGCGACAACTCTGTGAAGTCCTTGTTTTGTCACGCGATAAAATCATGCCCAAAAATCTCTATAAATAGGAGGCTCGACCTAACTTTTTATGAGATATGAATTTTGATTTTGTCACTCTTCTGGAATTACTCTAGAAAATACTATTCTCTCACCTCTCTCATCAAATTTGATATACTCTCTCCTCTCCTCCCAACTCTTCTACAATGGTTGAAGATTGAGCTTGGAAAGGTCTACTGGAGCTAAGAGGTTATGTCTATTGCAAGAGAATATTCATTGTCAAGTACATATTCATAGCGCGTGGTATAAATCATTCTCTCTCCTCTTAATTCTATTTCAAAGTCATAATCATGCCACTTGATTGTGCTCATTATGATATTTTTGTTCTTATAATTGATCTAAGTAAACACTTAAGATCATGTAGAGGACTACTAATTTCGTGATCATTTGATTGATCACAAATTAGTGTCAAACTCTAGAAAATATAATGATCGAGCCAGAAATGGGATCAACGTGCCGGATCCAAGGTGGATACCTGGATTGCTTTGCTAAGACCTGAAAACAAGAATGTACGTGAGCTTGGCCGGGGCTTCATTGGCTAAGGCCCTCCGGCATAAGAATAAGTTAGGAGTTCTTTTTTGAGAGCAAACTTGTAGAAGAAAGGAGAGAGCTAGAGGAGAGAGAGTGAACCTGAATTTAGGGTTTGAGACCCCTATTTATATTATGAGTTTTGCTTGTTGCTTAAGATCCAATCCCTAGATTCTAGGGACTTAGGTTTATCCTCTTGGGATGATGTCACCTTATCCAAATTATGTCATCATTATCCAAATTAAGTGGAGAGAATCGTGTGGGCCAATATTCTCCAATGGACTGGGCTTTGTTTAATTGTGGGTAGTATGAACGCCGTGTGGGGTACCAAGGATGCCTATCAGTCAAACTCGGTTATGCCTATATGATCCTCTTCGATGCCTTAGTCTAGCTCGGCGATACTGAGCTGGTATTCGTCGTTGAGTTCGTTTGATAATAATCTCTAAATGAAGCTTTTGATGAACGATGAAGATGGGCTTGACTCAACTCGGTTTTATCGAGCTAGAAATGGGACACAAACGAAATGGGCCCTTGATAGAGTCGAGGTGGGCTTTTAGACGTGATGGGCCTTGGTTGGCTAAATGGGTTAAGAACCGAGCAAGCCTTATAACTGTTCTTGGGTTATTCCTTTCATACAATATTTGTCCTTTTACCACATTTTTTTTTCTATCCAAAATTGTTGTTTTGTTTGGAATGAATTGCATGCATATAACCCGATGAGTTAAGCCCCATGATCGGATTAATTAACATATGTACTAATCCTATTTTCTGGTTTCATTCTAGAAAATGAGCCAAGTTTTATTGTCCCTTCATATTCTTGTATGTGAGTCTTTTACTTTGTTATTGCTAAAAGCTAGTTACCCAAATTACTTCATTATTCTTGTATGTGCGGCTAAAAGGTAGTTACCCGAATTACTTCATTATTCTTGTATGTGTAAGTTCATTTCTTTGTTTTTGCTATAAGCTAGTTAGCCGAATAACTTATGCATGTTTGTTCCAACATAGAACATAATAAGAATTCATTGCCAATTTTTTGTTGAGTAGTTGCCAAGCCATGTTTGAACTTAGGTTAGAGGCCTTGAAGTCTACACATGGTTCTTCAAATTCACACAATATTATCTTCAACCACCTTTTTGTTGTAACGTCTAGAAGCTCAGTGGCCCTTCAAATTCACATATTAATGCTCTGTGAATATTTCCGCATGACTAATTGGGATCATATTTATTACATTGAAATTAATAGAGTAACATAATGTACTTTAACTTTTATTAGATGGATGTATATGCAAACGTTTGTTTACTTGGAGAAAAATGTGTATTATTATGATAATTTCAATTTTATAATTTAACGCAATATTGGATGAAACTGAAAGATGCAAATTAGATCTCTTCAGTATTGTTAAATCCAAGTTCTATGAAATTTATTTACATCCAAATATATTTTTAGATAAATCATGGAATATGGCATATTGCGTAATTTTAGTGAAAAAAGAGTCTCTATTAAGTTTATAAATCAATGGTTTAAATATGAATCTGAGCTAAAAAACTAAGTTGCTTGAATGTCAACTCTTGATCATTACTGTTGGCTATGCCACTTATATCTCATGTTCTTAATGTTAGATTTTATTGATAAGTTATATTTTATGGACTTTAGGACCTTATGTAAGAAGTATGTATACTTCATTTTTTAGATAGTCCATTTTGTAGACTAGGCTTTGTAATAGGATAAATGCAAGAAAATTTTCTAAGTGTCAGAGTATGGTGTGCCTCTAAACCTCAGTAATGTGCGCCTACATTATCAGTTTGGCGCGCCTATAAAGATCAGTAAAGAGCACCCAACATGTATCGGTGCGCCTCATTCCAAATATGGTGCGCCTCAATATATTGGCACGACTGTTCATTATGGTGCGCCCTTTTCAACACTCAACACTTAGACAAATTTTGAAGACTTTTGAATATATGAAGACTTCAGTATTCAAACTCAAAGCCAGAATCAAACGGTGAATCAAAGTTTTGGGAGCACTCAAGATAAAGACATCTGTCCTCAACAACTCTCAAATACTTTGTGTCTAACGGCTATAATTGGACACGTGCTCCAATCAACGAGCTACAACACATGGATTCTCAACGGCTACATTTCTCAAGATCACTATAAATAACTCATAACTTCAAACATTTGAAGCTGTTAGAATTCACGCTTTGAGAAAGAAGTTTGAAGATTGTTCTTAAAATTCCCAGATTTCCAAGATTACCTTCATACATTCATCACTAGCCCAGATCTAAACAGCCTTGAAACTAAGAACACACACTCACCTCTTCAAGTTTGATCATTTAGATTTTTCTTGAAGAGATACACTAGTTTTAGTCTAGGATTTGTTCTTTCATAGATAATAGATCTTGAGTTGATCATACCTCAAAAGTTGTAATCTGTAATCAAACTCATAATATAAGATCTCCATTAGAAATCCAAGACTAACCATCTTGGTAGAGGACGTAGATCTTTTCACGATCAAACCTCTCGAAATAGCTCTCCTTTATTACATGCAATTTACATTCAAGTTTTCAATTTCATCTTACTACTTGCTTGTTTGTTATTTGCTGATTTTTAATATTGTCGTGTTTGTGAGTCATTGCCTTAGTTCCTTTTTACACACTCTTTAAGCCAAATTACTTAGTGTGTCTGTGCACTCCTTTTTCATTGCTTGCGCTCTTTTTACTTAACTAATTTCCGTTGTTCATTTCACTCTATCTTAGTAGCGCATTTCATAATGCTTAAACGACTTAGTACGCATTTGCAATTGAGTTTTAAGGGTTCAAAAAAATTTCAAAACATCTATTCACCCCCCTCTAGCTATTTTTCATAACCTTGTTGCCCTTTGGGAACAACAAGTGGTATCAGAGCAAACACCTTTATAAAACTTCTTTTTGTTTTTCAAGATTAACAGCTTGGGTGCCGATTCGAAAGGGAAAACTCAAAAACTATGGCAACCAACAAACTACACACATGTTCTAATCTTTGATGAAGATCACTTTGACGTGTGGAAATTCAGCATCTTGACTCATCTCAACTGAATTGGTGAAAGGCTTCATGACACCGTGCTCTATGGACCTTACTTCCCAATGAAAGCTAATCAAAATCCACGCACAAACGCTGCTCAACCAACTATTCCAAAACCAAAGGAATAATGGTCTGAAGAAGAAGCTAAAAGAGATGGTCTTGATGGAAAAGCAAGAAACATTCTCTTAAGTGCCTTGAGCACTGCGATGAAGCAACATGTTATACATTGTGGAACTACGAATGAATTATGGGATGCTATTGAAGAGCATATTGAAGAGCATATTGAAGGAGACTATTTTTGTAAGGAGAACAAAAGATATGAAGTTCAAATAAGATTTAACAATTTCTCTTAACTTGCTGGTGAAACACTCAGACAGACTTATGAACGTTATTGTGAGATCATCAACTTATGTATTTCTCTTTGCAACAAGTTTTCAAAACAAATAGATCAATGTTAATTTCCTTGCTGCATTTGGATCAAGATATCTCAACAAATCTAGCGCTCTTGAATACGCTGGAACCTTGGATGATTGGACTCTAAGAAACCTTTACACAAATCTCAAAGTTTATGAACTCAAACTTCAGCACATTAGTGAATCAAAAGGAAAGCTAAAATCCATGGCAATGGTGGCGCAAAGGGAAGAAGCGCCTGTTAAACAAAAATCAGACCCTAAAATCTCTACTTCTGAGTTATTGGACATGGATGATGAAGACTTCGCTTTATTTGTGAAAAGATTCCAAAAGTTCAGAAAATTTTCAAAACCAGGAGCGTCAAGCAAAACTACAGGATCATCAAGTAGAGCTCCACCAAAATTCACAAGGAGTAATGATTCAAAAAGAAAAGAAGATCTTGTTTGTTTTCATTGCAGGAAACCAAATCATTTTGCATCAAGCTGCCCAATTCCCAAGTTTGAATACATGAAGAAAAAGAGCAGCCACAACCCTAAATTCTTTCGTCACAAAGAAATGGTTGCTGAAGAAGATTCACTATCAAATGAACTCAAGACTTGGATCGAGACAGACTCAGATGACAGTGATGAAGATTCTGATGATGGACTTGTATGCTTGGTTGCAAAAGATGATGATGATGACTTCTCAAATGATGTTCATGATATGAAAATCTTAAATAAACCAGTCAAGAAACATGTAGGTCAATCATAGGTGAAAAACAAGAAAGGACCCGCAATCAGTGAGCTCGTTAAACAAGGTTGCTTTACTCCAGCTCAAAACGATGGTAGGCTATTATTTTTCAGATGTGATCCTATTGCAAGGAAAAAATTCAGAAAGGAAGCTAGTATAAAATCACTAGTTGCACCAAAGTCTAAAATTAAAGATGATGTAGCTCTTGAAAAGAAAGAAAAGTTATTCAAAGAAGCTGAAAAAGTAATCAGTAGATTTGGTGATATGAAGGAAGCTTTAGCACTATCATGTGATGAAATTTTCCATCTTAAGACGGAGAAATCTCTACTAAAATCTGAACTCACCCTCCTTAAAGAGCAGATAAAGAGCATGACTCCTCTTACTGATAAAAACGCTTTTCTGACAGAACAGAACTCATTGATTAAAGTTCAAAATGAGGAATTAGTGACTCAAATTACGGATCTCAAAAAGATTACAAATGAGTGGTCCAATTCTCGTGTCACTATGGAAAGTATCTTTGAATCACAAAACGCTAGTGGTAATAAAGGAGGCTTGGGATTCACATCAACTAGTGACAACTTTAAGTGTGATATTTGTTGTGAAAGAGATAGTGAATTTACACCCCAGCAAACTCTTGAAACTCCAAAGGAAAAACATTCTAATTCTAAGGGTAAAGGACAGGGACACGTCAAAAGATAAACATTCCATTATGTCTACCCAAAGAATCAATTTAGGAAAGTTAAAGGGAAACAAATAGCTACAGATGAACCATCTTCTAGCAAAATTATTCTTGAATCAAGGCACACTCCTTCTCTGAGTGAACATTATGCACCTAGGTGCCACGCGCCTCACGGACGTGCACCTCCAAGCGCTATGCGCGCTCCTAGAAATAGTGCTCCAAAATTTCAAAAGATTTCTTTTGTTAAGGCTGATTCATCTGACCCGTTTAAGAATGCTATCCCACAGAAAATTAAGGAGTTTGTGAAAACTCATGTGATTGGTGGCTTTTATCATTGTTCTGTTTGTGATTGTTCTGGTCACAAGGTTGTGGAATTCCTTTTGCAATTCACTCCCAATTCCAAAGGACGTAAAAACCCTAAGGTCAACCAAGAGTGGGTTGTCAAAAGTTTCTAACCCTAGGACCCAAAAAGGAATAAAGGGGACCTGCTTTAATGTCTAAATTTCAGGTTCTTTGCTTCATGGCTGGATCTTCAAAATCTAAAACGTATGAATGGATTCTCGACAGTGGATGTTTTAGACACATGACTGAAGATATCACTTTACTTGAAGATGTTTATGAAGAAAGCGGCCCCTCAGTAACATTTGGTAATAATAATAAAGGACATGTTCTAGCATATGGAAAGCTCAAGAAAGACAAAGTATGCATTGAAAGAGTTTATCTTGTTGAAGGACTCAAGCATAATCTTCTATCTATATCTCAATTCTGTGATAAATGATTAGAATGTCATTTTATTTCAAAGAAATGTCTTATCAAAGATGGCAAAACTGGAGCAACTCTACTTACTAGATATCGTAAGACAAATATTTATCTTATTGATTTTCAAAATATGAACTCCAGTACTAATCTTTGTTTTGTAGCAAAAAGTGTGAGCGAAAACAGTTGGCTATGGCACAAGCGCTTAAGTCACTTGAACTTCAAGTATTTATCAAAACTCAGTAGGAACAATCTTGTAAAAGGACTTCCCAAAATTGCTGATTATCATGACAAAAAGTGCGCCGCGTGTCAACTTGGAAAACAACCAAAACAGTCTTTCTCCAGCAAGACAAATCTTTCAACTTCTAGATGTTTGCAACTGCTTCACATTGACATAGTTGGACCAGTTACCATTGCAAGTATTAGAGGAAACAAATATACTCTAGTTGTGGTGGATGATTATTCAAGATATACATGGGTGGAAATGATGGTCTCAAAAGATAATTGCTATGACATCTTAACCACTCTCTTTAGACTGCTCCAAACTCAAAAAGAAGATAACATCGTAAGTGTTCAATCTGATAATGGAACAGAATTTACAAACAACGATGTTGCTTGATATTGTGATTATCATGGAATAGATCATAACTTTTCAACTACTGGAGTTCTTCAACAAAATGGCATTATGGAAAGGAAGAATAGAACGTTGATTGAGTCTGGAAAAACGATGAGAGCTGAAGCCAAACTACCTAAGTACTTTTGGGAAGAAGCTGTCAACACTGCATGTTTTACTCAAAATCGTTCCCTCATCAACAAAACTCACAACAAGACTCCATATGAACTTTGGCGTGGTAGAGCTCCCAACATTGCTTTCTTTAAAATTTTTGGATACAAATGCTATATCCTCTACAACGGAAATGAACATAGAGGTAAATTTGATGCCAAAGCTGATGAAGGTATTTTTGTTGGGTATGCCAAACATTCAAAAGATTTTCGTGTTTTTAATAGATCTACTTTAGTGATAGTTGAATCTGTGCATGTTAATTTTGATGAACATTCTCTCCTTGAGCCACATTTGGCTTCAAATGATTCTGATGATTCTATTGAGTCTATTTAGATAAGTGCTCCTATACAAGTTTCACCTACACAAGATTAGAATACATATACTCAAGGAAATCCATCTACATCAGTTGCCCCTAATTTTATTGACGGTGCGCCTAGTGAGACCTTAGTTGCGCCTTTAACCAATAATGCGCCTGAAATACCAACTCCCGCGCCTCAATCTACTGCAGCATCTGATGTTACTCCCATTATCACTTCTGAACCAGTTCAACCCCCTAATTTTGATGACTTTGAATCAGGTTAATATATACCAATTAAAGACCTTTATGTTATAACTACTCAACCTAACTTACCTCTTGAGGTTCGTGAAGTTAGAAATCACCCCATTACTAATATCATTGGTGATCTCAATGTTGGGGATTGTACAAGGAGAGCAACAAACTTTAATGCTTACACTGTATTTATCTCTCAAATCGAACCAAAGAAGGATAATGAAGCGCTCCAAGATCCAAATTATATTGTTGCAATGCAAGAAGAACTCAAACAATTTGAACGATGCAAGGTTTGGACTCTGGTTCTAAGACCACATGATCAAGGAGTGATTGGTACAATGGGTGTTCAGAAACAAGATGGATGAGAATAGAACCATCACAGGAAACAAAGCAAGGTTGGTTGCACAAGGCTATAGGCAAGAAGAAGGGATTGATTACGATGAAATTTTTACGCCCGTAGCAAGACTTGAAGCTATCAGAATATTTCTAGCTTACGCTGCTCACAAGAACATTAAGTTATATCAAATGGATGTGAAAAGCGCATTTCTAAATGGTGAACTCGAAGAACAAGTCTATGTAGCTCAACCACCTGGATTTGAAGACTCAAAATTTCCAAATCATGTGCACAAACTCCAAAAAGCTTTGTATGGACTCAAACAAGATCCAAGAGCATGGTATGATACAATATCCAAATTTCTCATTGAGAAAGGCTTCATGCGCGGTAAAATCAATACTACTCTTTTCATTTCCAAATATAATGGTCATAAGTTACTTGTTCAAATTTATGTTGATGATATTATATTTGGTTCTACTAATGAATTATTGTGAAAGCGCTTTGAGAAACTTATGAAGAGCATGTTTGAAATGAGCATGATGGGAGACTCACATTCTTCCTCGGGCTTCAAATCAAGCAAATGAATGAAGGCATATTTATCAACCAAGCAAAGTATACAAGAGATCTTATCAAAAAATTTGGACTTGAAAATGCTAAAGCATACGACACTCCAATGGCCACCGGTAACAAGCTAGACAAAGACTTAAAAGGTAAAAAGGTTGACCAAACTCTTTATAGAGGTATTATTGGATCTCTCCTTTATCTTACTACTAGTAGGCCCGATATTATGTTTAGTGTTTGTGTTTGTGCTTGTTATCAATCTGATCCTAGAGAAGCACATTTAACTGTTGTGAAACGTATTATAAGATATCTATCTGGTACTGTTAACCTTGGACTTTGGTACACCAAAGATTCGAATTTTAAAATTATAGGTTACAGATGCAGATTATGCAGCATGTACAATAGACAGGAAAAGTACAGTGGCACTTGTCATTTTCTTGGATATAGACTTGTGGCATGAGCTAGTAAGAAACAAGCATCAGTCTCAGTTTCAATAACAGAAGCAGAATATATTGCAGCTAGAAGTTGTTGCTGTCAAATGCTTTGGATGAAACAACAGTTGGTGGATTATGATATTATACAAGGAAATTATCCAATTTACTGTGACAATACATCAACCATCTCATTTTCAGCAAATCCTGTCATGCATTCCAAAACCAAACACATAGACATCAAATATCACTTCCTCAAGGACCATGTTGAAAAAACAAATATTCATTTAGAGCATGTGGGGACTGATTATCAAATTGCTGACATTGTCACAAAAGCTCTTGATGCAAAACGGTTCGTATTTTTTAGAGGAGAAATGAGTATGCTTGAACTTAGCTAGTCCATATAGTTTTTGATTACTAATATGATTTATTGTCTTTTGAGTTGTGAAAATTGATAGATTTTGAAATTTCAAAGAATTTTTTGTAGTACGCCTATCAAGTTATGCGCGCCTAGTGATTCATGCGCGCTTGTCAAAGTGTTGCGCCTCGAAATGGTGTCACGCTTTGAGGTTGATTGCGCCTATAGTGGCACCCTCAAAATGGCGCGCCTACAATGATACACGCCTCTTTATACGCTCCCTAATTCAAGTTGGTTAAACACTTCATTAAATTTCATTCTCTGACTTCAATTTAATTCACAAGTACCAGGTTAGTTCTTATTTATTTCATATAGGATTCATGTCTTTTCAAGACATTCCATGATTGTTCAAAGGTACTTGTGCAATTAATTTTCCTTCGTTTTTCGTTTTTCAAATTTATTATTTTTGGGGATTATATTATTTGTTCTTGCAACCCCAACTTATATCAAAATGATTATTTTGATATCTGTGCAAAAATCTAAGGTTGTTCTTAACACTTAAAAAGGAAGTGGAATAACTATCTTGTCCTTTAATGACATCATCATTTTTCTTCTCCACTAACCCACTTCTTCCTATTTTCTCTCCATAACTGCTAAAACCACCACTCCACTCCTTCAAATTTTCAGTTGGTATAAATAGCTGTACACTCAGCTTTTTGACTTCCCACTTTCTAAAATCGTGTTCTAGCTCGTCTCTCTTTCTCCCACTGCCAAAAACTTCACCTTACTTTCTCTCTCTAGAAATTCTTCATACTCTTGCATTTTAAAATTATAGCTCCTAAAACTTCAACAACCCAAGTTCCGAAAAAGATCATCAACGACATGGTATGAATTTCTTGAAGCTTAAACTCAAAATTTACATTTTCATGGTGTCGGGTTTTTCATTAAACCTGAATTCATTTTTGTGCTATTTCTTGCCCGATCTGTAATTTTAAGTTATGATTCTTGTTGGGTTTTGATCCTCTCCTGATTTCGAGTTCATAGACTCCAAAATCATGACGATCCATGCTTATTTGCTATGTCTGTTGTGCCAAAAAAAACTTGCTTCAAACTTTTTGTATTCTGAATAGATTTTCTTCATTTTCGGGTTTGATTGTTGATGTTTTGATGATTTTATTCATATATTATTGTTCTACATTGTCTTAGGCTCATTTTGATGTATAATGTTCTTAGTTTGGCTCATATTGTTGTTCATGTGTTCTTCGTGTTCTTTGTGCATTCATATAATATTCATCATGTTCTTGAACATTTGGTCTTTATTTGCTTCACTTTGATTTCCCTATTTATTTCTCATATTTGTCTATGTTTTGGATGGTGATCTAAATAGTACTTGTTTGTCTTGATTTCTGAATTTATTCTAAGTATGATTGTTGTCTGCGCGCACCTTATGTTGCGCTTTCCCTTTTATGTGCGCTTCTATTTGTTTATGCGCTTATTACCTTATGAGCGCCCTTTACCTTTGTACGCTCAATACTTGTCTGTGAGCCTATTCTTGTTGCACGCCTATGTTAGATTCGCGTGCCCCTTGCTTGTTATGGTTATGCGCCTTTATTCCTACTTATTCCTTCTTGGTTTAACTTGATTATTTTCTTTCAGAATTCCAAGTTTTTCCTACCTGGATTAGAGGTTAATGAAGCTGACCTCAAGAAGGACGTTATTGGAAATAATATTCTGGATGGCTTAAGAAGATGTGGATTTTTCCCTTGTTCTCTATGAATCAAACCTACTACGTTCCTACGTATGTAGATGAATTCTTCAGCTCTGCTGTCATCTCAAATCCAGTTGTAAATGGGGTCAAAATCACTAGTATTGATGCTATAATTCGAGGAAACCCTATCCAAGTCACTTATACCTCAATTCCAAAATGCTTAAACTTTGAGGTTCGTGGCGCGCTTCTCAATCTAGAACAGAATGTAATGGATGTAGCGGCTGAAGAAACCATCAAACTCCCAACTCTTACTGGTAACTTCAAAAATTTCAAGATTCATAAATTTGGGGAGTTGATGTATCACATAACGCACCTAGTGGGAAAGTCAATCATGTTCAAGACTGGTAATGTAGACAAATTCACTATTCCACAATGGGAGTTTTCGAGCTTAATTTCATCTTACTACTTGCTTGTTTATTATTTGCAGATTTTGAATATTGTTGTGTTTGTGAGTCATTGCCTTAGTACCTTTTACACAATCTTTAAGCCAAATTACTTAGTGTGTGTGTGCGCTCCTTTTTCATTGTTTGTGCTCCTTTTGCTTAACTAATTTCCGCTGTGCATTTCACTCTATCTTTGTAGCGCATTTTTTAATGCTTAAAGGATTAGTGCGCATTTGCAATTGAGTTTCAAGGGTTCGAAAAAAAATTCAAAACAACTATTCACCCCCTCTAGCTATTTTTCATACCCTTGTTGCCATTTTGGACCAACAGTTACACTTCCCAACAAATTGGTATGGAAGTTGTGCATGTTAGTTATATTTATTGTTGATTGTAGTTATGATAAAGAGAATACTAATGTGTGTTTGGGAGATTTTTATGTTTATGGTTGATTGTAGTGAGATATCAAAATATGAGAAATCTTGATTGTAATTGGATGATAAGGATGTGTAGCCTTCATTATTATTATGTGTTATTAGTCTAAACTTACTTCATTAAGAGGATAGTGATACTGCTATGGGTAAATATAAGGGCAAATTGCAGATTGGTGACCTGAGTTTGTCACATGTTTGCAATCCCCGACCCGAGATTTTAATTGTGGCAATCAGGGACCTAAGTTTGTCAAATTTTTGCAATGTGGTGAATAAACTAACATTTCGTTAATTTTTTAACGGACCTAAACACATGTGCCTCGCACATGGTATTTTTAAAGGGCAATCTTGTCAAATTTCTGGAGGCTATGCAGGGCATGTGTTTAACTGAGAGTGCAAGGCATGTATTTTACCTGAGGGGGTGAACTGCAAGTTTTTGAAAATAAAGGAGTTGATCAAGCTCCCTCCCATCCTCATTCCTTCGATCCGACCAAAGGTGGGGTTGATGGTAGTGGTGGGCGTGGTGGTGGTGGGTGTGATGGCGGAGAAAGAGGCTGAGAGAGAAGACAGAGGAAGAAGATGGAGATGGGTAATTGTTTTAATTATTTACTTTATTGTCAAAAACTTGCAGTTCACCCCCTTAGTTAAAATACATGCCTTGCACTCTCAGTTAAACACATGCCCTGCATAGCCTCCATAAATTGACAAGATTACCCTTTAAAAATACCATGTGCAAGGCACATGTGTTTAGGTCCGTTAAAAAATTAACGAAATGTTAGTTTATTCACCACATTGCAAAAATTTGACAAACTTAGGTCCCTGATTGCCACAATTGAAATCTCGGGTCGGGGATTGCAAACATGTGACAAACTCAGGTCACCAATCTGCAATTTGTCCTAAATATAAAGTCACAAAAAGATTTCATAAAACTAGGCTCACAAAATGATGTGTCAAGATTTTGTTGATGCTTTTAATTAGAGTGTGGCGGACCCACAATCGATGCAACTAATAAAATATCGTCACCTCATTTTGTAGATTTATTTTGTACCTCTAGAATTACCCTACTGTTACTTCATGTATACAAGTAACTGTAGCGGTCAAGACGTATTGCTATGAGAAATTATGAGTCATATCTTTTCGCTATACAAATAATTGTAGCACCAAAAAAGTATAACTATAAAAAAATATTAATCATATCTTTGAAGAAGGGAAGTCAAGCCCCTATCTTCTTCATGAGTTTAAATTATGAGCAATGCTAGGGGCACAAACTAAGGTTACAAAATCTTGCTCACAAAATGAGGTGGCAATATTTTATTGGTTGCATCGATAATGGACCCGCCACACTCTAATTAAAAACACCAATGGAATCATGACACCTAAAATTTTGTGAGCAAGTTTTGTGACTTTTTTGTGCCATTAGTATTATTCTTAAATTATTGATTATGTAAGGTAGAATGCCTTTTTCTTGAAAAAATGTGAAAAGAAAAGACTTGTATAGTTTAACAATAATAGGTAAATTGGTCATATACTTTAACTCAGTGTTCTAAAAGACGCCCGTTTAGGCCGCCTAGACCCCGCCTAGGCGTTGACATTCATGAAACACCTAGGTCCCGTCTAGGATATTATAGTTATTTCTGAACTCTCGGCCCCGCCTAGATCCCGCCTAAGCCCCGCCTAGGCGCTAGGCGCCTCTGCGGCGGCTAGCGACCGCCTAGCGTTTTTTAGAACCTTGCTTTAACTATAAAAACGGACCAGTATTTGATCAAATATGAGAGTAATGTTAATAAAATATCACATTAAGTTTTATCTTAGTTCTTGACACTCTAATCTGAGAGATTTTTGGTTTTTTTTTTTAAAAAAGTGAAAAATAAACTCATACTCCCTCCGTCCCACCCGAATTAAGATTTTTGGGTTGGGCACGGGGATTAAGGAAAAAGTGTTAGTGGAGTAGGTAGTGTGAGTATGAAAAGTAAAGTAGGAGAGAGAAGTGGGGTAGAGATTAATGAGCGAAAAATTGTTACGAGTGTGAATATGGATCCCAATAAATAAAATGCTTTCATTTTTTGGTTGTCCTAATTCGAATGGAACATCCAAAATAGAAATGAGTTTATTGCCAATTTGACCTGCGTACTATCAAAAGAGACACGATTTGACCTCGTACTAAAGAAACTCACACTATGAGCTGCGTACTATGGTTTTAATAAAAAAGTGGCCAAGGATAACGATGACCCGTTAAAAATCTAACGGGCTGTCCATGCTGACATCCACATCGTTGACTTATGTTGACTGGGTGCTGAATAGACAAAACACAAAAATTGAGGGACCTCACATGATAAATCCTTCACCAAAAACTTACGCATTCCTAAAAGTAAACCCTCCAAACCAAAATTTATTTATATTTATATTTATAATTTTTTTTGAATTTTTTTATATTAATAAATTGGTATACTCACTTTGTCCCAAAACAATTTTGATCCATATAATCCCTTATTGCAAGTCTTCTTCTCCATATACTGCCACCACCATGCCACCATTGTTTCCGGCAAAACCACCCCCGAACCACCAGGAAAATCAAATTCATCATGCCATCATGGTGAAGCAAAATCAGAGGTCGAAAATCAGAAAATCCTATAAATAAATGAGATTTGCAGCGAAAAAGCCCTACAAATGCAAAGGCTTAAAATCAAAAATCGAGACTCCGATCTCGTTTTTAATGTGTTCATGGTTTTGATTTCGAAATTGCTTCGTACCCAAAGATTGCAGCCGAAATTCAAAGATCTATAATCGAAAATCGAAGCTTAGATGTCAAAAATCACAAATCAAAAATTGAAACAAACACAAAATCATAGCTCGAAAATCAAAACCCAGATTTGGGTTTCAAATATATAAAAACCCAGATTAGTTTCCAAAGCATGAACAACCTTCATACACATAGTGAAACGAAACCGAATTCAAGATTTCCAATCGAAATGGTTGCCGGTGACAGTGAAGAGAAGGGGAGTCCGGTCGGAGGTGGGGGTGTTGGTCGGAGAAGGGAGGGGTAGACGGTCGGAAGTGAGGATGGGGTAGGTTACGGGGATGAGATCTTGGAATTTTGTTATTTTCTTTTTATTTTCTTTTCTATGGATTGACCAACATAAATATAAATATAAATATTTTTTTGGACCTTTATGACAATAATATCATAGTCAGGGTCAGATTTGATTTTTTTTTTTATTGCAAATCTGTTAAATTCTTAACATATGCTGACAGTCCGTTAGATTTCTAACTGGTCATCGTTATCATTGGCCACTCTTTTATTAAAACTATAGTACACAGGTCATAGTGTGAGTTTCTTTAGTACGAGGCCAAATCGTCAATCTTTTGGTAGTACGCAGGTCAAATTGGCAATAAACTCAAATAGAAATTTGTCCTAATTCGAGTGGGACGGAGGGAGTATAGTTTAACTAAAAGAGACAAAGTAATCTTATACTTCAGTTATAAGAACAAGTTGGTAGTTAGTCAAACATGAGATAGAGAGAGAGAGAGAGATGGTTGTGTTATTCACGTTAAGCTCTTTGAAATATTGAAGGTTTTCTTGTCTTTTATGGTAATAGGGTTTGGCCGAAGGGTCCTTATGAAAGTGGCCCTTAGAAAAAAATAGTCATTTCAATAAATTTTAAAACTTATTTGATGTGCACTATATAATATATTATTAATAATAATTTTTGAAAATTTTATTTGAATAATTAAATTGTTCCTTTTTTATTAAAGTTTAATTAAATTAACCACTAAAAATGAAATATGTTCTCAAATGACGAGTACGTTCTAAAGCAAGGGAATTTAACTTTTACTTAAGAAGTTGAATTTTGAAGGTATCCGGCGTTATTAGTATCGGACCAAGGAGAGTTTATTCAGAATTCAACTTTGCCAAAAGAAAATTTTGAAAGCAAATTACCACTAGATTAAGCTCAAAAGCATGAAAATATAATAAGGCTTTATACAAATATTAGATATTAGAGGCTCAACTCTAAACATCATCAGTCACTACATTAGCAATTTGAAAAGATGACGAATGACGGTGTTCGTGCATAAAGTTGCATGCCATCAATGGAACTAGTATCGTTATGAAGTAATGGATCACAAAATATTTGAATTTGTTGACCATTCTCAATCTTCCAACTTGTACATCTGTTAACAACGTACTTAGACACACAGATGCCCGTCCAATTATAGCCTAAACACTGCCCTATAACCGCACTTACAAAATCCCTCCTCAAAACATATTTAACTTTGCCATTTATTAAATGTCTCAAAACTTTTTTTCAAGAAGTCGTTCATGTGAAAAACGTGTTTTACACTAAGCTATAGAAAAACGTGTTTTTCACAATTGCATTCTCTAACATTATCACGTGCCTGTTCTAATATTATAAAGTGCATGTTGTAATATTACACTTATTGTAATAACCGGCCTTTTTGGCCCGTTATTATTATTGTTAGTATGCTTTTATATTAATATTGCGATTGGGCTCATTAATTAATTAATGAGTTGGGCTAATAAAGAAGGGCCCAATCTAGTTAACTATGGAAAACCTTTTTGGAATAGGAAACCTAAGTATTTAAACAATTCTTTAACTCTCTCCCTATTATTTTGAGTCAATCAAAAACCCTAAAGAAAAAGAGAGAGAGGAGGCGAGAGAGAGAGAGAGCCGAGAGAGAGAGAGAGGAAGAAGAAGAAGAGAGGAGAAAGAGCGAAGGAGGAAGAAGAAGATTCAACCCCTTCAAAGGTAATTCTTTCACCCCTAAATATTTATTCTTGGGTTGGGTATCGCCTAGGAATGATGAAACGAAACTTAGAACCCTAACCCTAAATTGATAAACTAGGGTTTAGTGTTAATTGTTGAAAACCTAGTTAATGGAAAAGATGGGAATAGTATTGACATGCATGCATGAACCACCACCACCACCACGACACGGCGGCGGCAGTGGCAGCGGCTGGCGATGGCGGCGGCGGCGGCTGGCGGCTGTTGGGTGTGTGTGTGTGCGTCTGTGTGTGTATTTGTGTGTGTGTGTGCGTGCGTCTGTGTGTGTGTGTGTTTGTACGTGTGTGTGTGTGTGTCTGTGTGTGTGTGTTTGTGCGTGTGTGTGTACAGTGTGTGTGTATGTGCCGTGTGTGTGTGTGTGTGTGTGTGCGATGTGAGTGTGTCACAAGTTAGGGTTTGTGCTTTAGGGTTTTGTGTGTGTAGTTCAAGGTGTCTTAATGTGTGAAAGTCAATGCTGGGAATAGTAAGTCAACACGGTGAATAGTACTTTCATAAAATAGGGTCAACGTAAGGCACTTGGATTGGTAGTAAGCTTTTACGTAAACCTAAAGATGTGTTGGGAAGATATGACGGGTGAGTTAAACCCTAAACTAAAACAAGAACCTTAAGAAGGAGTTTAAGAAGTAAACTCAAAAGGTCAAAGTTAGAAAAGGAATTGGGGACGGGGATAAATATTGTTCTTGTCCTAAAAATAGTATCTTTACGTGATTGTAGATTGTACGCAAAGAACCCGCTAGAAGTCAACGCTAGCAAGGTAAGGGATTACGTTCCTAAGTATCTTGAATTCTTTATTCATTGGAACTTTATAATTCTTTCATGAATGCTATATGGTCCATAGCGCTTGAACTTTACGTTGATGAACGTCTTTTGTATATCTTACCTATGACGTGTTTTGGTCGTAGGGAATCTTAGAACATTTGAATTTGCATGTGCTCTCGTTTAGGGAACACTATTTTGGAAAGTATGCTATATCTAATTGCAACAGGTGTAGCTGTATAGTCCCTGAAAAGGACTAACTAGTCCCTGAAAAGGACTAATGTGGAAACGGTCCTAGGAAACGGACTAATGGAAATAAGTCTAGTTAACTACGTGTAACTTAGACTTTGTGGAACTCTAGATTATCATGATAACTCTAAATAAGGGAGCACCCTGAAAAGGTGTAAGGTCTCTTATTCACTTAACACCCTGAAAAGGTGTGACACCCTGAAAAGGTGTTTGGAACTTGGAATTGACGGAATGGAAATAGGACCGCAATTCTTTGAGTAGTTAACTGTATTCGTTATATGCAGTTAGTATTTGAACTGATATCTGATCTTTGGAATTATCAATTGAGTCCGTTCTTTCGGTCACTTCTCCTTAGCTATCAGAGAAGTCCGTATGAACTTACTGAGCATTGTTCGCTCACCCTTTCTCTAATAATCTTTTTCAGGTAACGACTTAAAGAAGTAGACGGATCGCTAGATGAAGCTGTCCGTGTCAGTTACATTAAGACTAAGAAGGAACATGAGGAACATTTGAGGTTAGTGTTACAAATCCTACGGGAACAAAAGTTGTATGCCAAATTTAAGAAATGTGAATTTTGGTTGGAGGAAGTGGCATTCCTAGGGCATGTGGTGTCGAAAGATGGGATTGCTGTGGATCCAGCAAAAATAGAGGCTATTGTAAATTAGGAGAGACCAACGTCAGTAAGTGAAATAAGGAGTTTCTTGGGACTGGCAGGTTACTATAGGAGATTCGTGGAAGGGGGTTCTCTAAGTTGTCCTTACCACTAACCAAGTTGACGCAGAAAGGAGCCAGTTCGTTTGGTCTGATGAATGTGAAACAAGTTTTGAGGAATTAAAACGACGTTTGGTATCTGCACCAGTTCTTGCACTACCATCAGGCACCGAAGGATTTGTGGTTTATAGTGATGCTTCACTTAAAGGATTAGGTTGCGTATTAATGCAAAATGATAAGGTGATAGCTTATGCATCCAGGCAGTTGAAAAACCATGAGAAGAATTACCCTACGCATGACTTAGAATTAGCAGCGGTGGTATTTGCCCTGAAGATTTGGAGACATTACTTGTATGGGGTTACATGTCAGATTTTCACGGATCATAAAAGCCTTAAGTATATCTTTACGCAGAAAGAACTCAACATGAGACAGAGGAGATGGATAGAATTGCTGAAGGACTATGATTGTACGATCTTATATCACCCCGGCAAAGCCAATAAGGTGGCAGACGCGTTGAGTAGAAAGAATCGTGGGACGCTAGCCACATTGATTTCTAGGGAGAAGAATATTTGGGATCGTTTGGAGATTACTAACCTAGAGGTTGAGGTTAAAGGGTATTTTGCTCAAATGAACGTCCAGCCAACGCTTATGGATAGGATTAAAGAAGCTCAAGGAAGAGACGAAGAATTAAGGAAGGTACTGCAAAGTATAGCTAATGGGAAGGCGAAGGAATTTCGTGTAGGAGAAGATGGAATTCTGAGGTATCAGTCTAGAGTATGTGTACCTAATAATGAGGATATCAAGAGGGAAATTTTGAAAGAAGCCCATTGTTCGAGATTTTCTGTACACCCTGGGAACACGAAGATGTATAGGAATCTAAGGGAATTATTCTGGTGGAACAATATGAAGGGAGAAATAGCTGAGTTCGTTTCAAGATGTTTAGTATTCCAGCAAGTGAAAAGTGAACACCAGAGACCGGCAGGATTGCTTCAGACACTGCCTATTCCCGAATGGAAGTGGGAGCATATCGCGATGGATTTAGTAGTGGGTTTGCCAAGGACGCTGAAAGGGTATACCGCAATATGGGTGATAGTTGACCGACTCACCAAATCTGCTCATTTCCTGGCAATAAAGGTAAGCGATTCGCTGGAAAAGTTGGCAAAACTCTACATAGATGAGATTGTGAAATTGCATGGAATACCAGTCTCGATTGTGTCCGACAGAGACGCTAGGTTTGCATCAAAATTCTGGAAGAGTCTGCAAGGGGCGTTGGGTACCGAGTTGACGATGAGTACAGCCTTCCATCCGCAGACCGATGGGCAATCAAAAAGAACTATTCAAACGCTGGAGGATATGTTGAGAGCTACGTCATTGGATTGGCAAGGAACTTAGGATGGACACTTGCCGTTAGTAGAATTCGCTTATAATAATAGTTTTCATGCTAGCATTGGTATGGCACCATACGAAGCGTTGTATGGGAGAAAGTGTAGATCACCGACGTGTTGGGACGAAGTTTGTGAGAGAAAGATAACGGACCAGAACTTGTGCAAGTGACTGCCGACAAGGTTCTACAAATTAGAAAATGGTTAGTAACCGCGCAAAGCCGACAGAAATCGTATGCTGATCATCGAAGACGCGATTTAGATTTCCAACTGGGCGACCATGTCTTTTTGAAGATTTCGCCAACCAAAGGAGTGATGAGATTCGGAATCCGTGGGAAGCTGAGTCCGAGATATGTGGGACCATTTGAAATCTTAGAACGAGTTGGGACCGTAGCATACAAGTTAGCTTTACCGCCTGTTTTAGCAGGAGTTCACAACGTGTTTCATGTATCTATGTTGAGGAAGTATATTCCTGACCCAAGCCATGCAATTGAATACAAGCAACTGAGGATACGTGCCGACCTGAGTTATGACGAAGCACCGGTAAAGATAGTGGATCGCAAGGATCAATGGAGCAATCACTCAGAAAGGGAAGCGGCGTGGGAGCTCGAGAGTGAGATGCGAGAAGCATACCCCGAGTTATTCGCTGCTTAAGGTACGTTTAGTTTGGAGGACCAAACCCTTTTAAGGAGGGAAGAGTGTAATAACCGGCCTTTTTGGCCCATTATTATTATTGTTAGTATGCTTTTATATTAATATTGCGATTGGTCTCATTAATTAATTAATGAGTTGGGCTAATAAAGAAGGGCTCAATCTAGTTAACTTTGGAAAACCTTTTTGGAATAGGAAACCTAAGTATTTAAAAAATTCTTTAACTCTCTCCCTATTATTTTGAGTCAATCAAAAACCCTAAAGAAAAAGAGAGAGAGGAGGCGAGAGAGAGAGAGAGCCGAGAGAGAGAGAGGAAGAAGAAGAAGAAGAGAGGAGAAAGAGCGAAGGAGGAAGAAGAAGATTCAACCCCTTCAAAGGTAATTCTTTCACCCCTAAATATTTATTCTTGGGTTGGGTATCGCCTAGGAATGATGAAACGAAACTTAGAACCCTAACCTTAAATTGATAAACTAGGGTTTAGTGTTAATTGTTGAAAACCTAGTTAGTGGAAAAGATGGGAATAGTATTGACATGCATGCATGAACCACCACCACCACCACGACACGGCGGCGGCAGTGGCAGCGGCTGGCGATGGTGGCTGGCTATGGCGGCGGCTGGCGGCTGTTGGGTGTGTGTGTATGTGCGTCTGTGTGCGTGTTTGTGTGTGTGTGTGCGTGCATCTGTGTGTGTGTGTTTGTGCGTGTGTGTGTGTGTCTGTGTGTGTGTGTTTGTGCGTGTGTATGTACAGTGTGTGTGTATGTGCCGTGTGTGTGTGTGTGTGCGATGTGAGTGTGTCACAAGTTAGGGTTTGTGATTTAGGGTTTTGTGTGTGTAGTTCAAGGTGTCGTAATGTGTGAAAGTCAACGCTGGGAATAGTAAGTCAACACGGTGAATAGTACTTTCATAAAATAGGGTCAACGTAAGGCACTTGGATTGGTAGTAAGCTTTTACGTAAACCTAAAGATGTGTTGGGAAGATATGACGGGTGAGTTAAACCCTAAACTAAAATAAGAACCTTAAGAAGGAGTTTAGAAGTAAACTCAAAAGGTCAAAGTTAGAAAAGGAATTGGGGACGGGGATAAATATTGTTCTTGTCCTAAAAATAATATCTTTACGTGATTGTAGATTGTACGCAAAGAACCCGCTAGAAGTCAACGCTAGCAAGGTAAGGGATTACGTTCCTAAGGATCTTGAATTCTTTATTCATTGGAACTCTATAATTCTTTCATGAATGCTATATGGTCCATAGCGCTTGAACTCTACGTTGATGAACGTCTTTTGTATATCTTACCTATGACGTGTTTTGGTCGTAGGGAATCTTAGAACATTTGAATTTGCATGTGCTCTCGTTTAGGGAACACTATTTTGGAAAGTATGCTATATCTAATTGCAACAGGTGTAGCTGTATAGTCCCTGAAAAGGACTAACTAGTCCCTGAAAAGGACTAATGTGGAAACGGTCCTAGGAAACGGACTAATGGAAATAAGTCTAGTTAACTACGTGTAACTTAGACTTTGTGGAACTCTAGATTATCATGATAACTCTAAATAAGGGAGCACCCTGAAAAGGTGTAAGGTCTCTTATTCACTTAACACCCTGAAAAGGTGTGACACCCTGAAAAGGTGTTTGGAACTTGGAATTGACGGAATGGAAATAGGACCGCAATTCTTTGAGTAGTTAACTGTATTCGTTATATGCAGTTAGTATTTGAACTGATATCTGATCTTTGGAATTATCAATTGAGTCCGTTCTTTCGGTCACTTCTCCTTAGCTATCAGAGAAGTCCGTATGAACTTACTGAGCATTGTTCGCTCACCCTTTCTCTAATAATCTTTTTCAGGTAACGACTTAAAGAAGTAGACGGATCGCTAGATGAAGCTGTCCGTGTCAGTTACATTAAGACTTTATAGTTTATTTTGTTTAGCTAGTGGTTATACTGGCTTGAAGACTTAGTATTTAATTTCGCTTCCGCAATTATTATTGAATTAATGATTGGAGACTAGCCGTTGGGCTGTTTAAATTGGATTTTGTAAGACAACTGTTGGTATTTCCATGTTTTATGGATTTATTTACTTTATGAAAATCTGGGTCGTTACACTTATAAATATTCAAGTGGGTACTTTTATACACTCAAACATGCACTTTTAGAGGTATTGTTATGATTGTCATATTCAAGCATGCACTTTATACACTCAAACATGCACTTTTAGAGGTAATGTTATGATTGTCCGTTGTAGTGTTAAGACTGCCTTTCCTAGTGTTGAAAAGTGACTCATGTAGTGTTGAAATATGCCTCTTACATTCTAAACAAGTGGTTGGTGAGCTATTAAAAGTTAAAAAATATGTGTCTGCCTTAACGTTAACAACTGCCTCCTGTAGTATTGAAAACCGCCTCCTGTAGTGTTATAAAGTGTCTGCTGAATTTTATAAGTTCCAGTTATTTACAGCAATGCCACCGCATCTTTTAAGTAACGTTCCGCTTATTTACAAAAATGCCACTCCGTATAGAAAAAACACGTTTTACACTAAAACGCGTGTAAAACGCTTTTTTCCTAAGATTTTCTGTTTTTCATGTTCTCGTGAAGTCGAATTTTGAATTTAGGAATCACAATACACAGTGATTGACGACAATCAGTAAATGGCAAAGTTGGTTGTACTTCCCATTTCTCATAGATCCATGTTCATGTAAAGAATAATTTCGAAATTATTGCTCCCTCCGTCTCATTTCAAATTGTAAAATTTGTTATTTTAGTTGTTTTATAGAAAGGGTTAATTGCAATTTGGTTCCTGATTTTTTCTAAAATTTGCAATGTTAATGCTGTCTTTTCAATTTCGCCAATTGGTGTACTCACTTTGTCATTTTGTTGCAATCTGACTACAAAAGTAACTGAGGTGTTACTTTTCTAACAGATTTTATGTCGTGTGACTAATACATAACGTTTTAAGATGTTTGTGAAGCTACACATATCCGATTGGTATGATTCTTTTTTTTAAAACAAAAACTAATATTTAAATTTACAACATATATTGTTTTGGCAATTTTTCGGGTGACTGAATTATTTTATATTAAATATTAATTTTAAATATTAAGAAAAAAGAAAACACTTGAAATAATAATCTAAAAAAGATATTAGCCTAAAATATGTTTCATATGAAGTAAATGCTATATGTGGATTATCAATTCATTAAAATATTTGATAGGAAAAAAAGAGAGGAAGAGAAGGATGAATCGGGGGAAGTGTGTATGTGGAAGGGGTGATGCGGGAACGTGGAGTAGGGGTGAAGGAAAGTAAACGCTAGGAAAGAAGGTATATCATGATGAAAAATAGTAATTTTTTTCAGATTATTTTTCCCATGTCCTCTATTTTTTTTAACTATTTTCATTTATTTAAATCACAAATTAATATAATATAACTAGTTCATCAAAAAATTGCAAAAAGATATATGTTGTAAATTTAAATATTAGCTTCTGTTTTTAAAAAAAAAGAATCATACCAATCAGATATGTGTAGCTTCACAAACATCTTAAAAAGTTATGTATTAGTCACACGACATAAAATTTGTTAGAAAACCAACACCCCAGTTACTTTTGTAGTCAGATTGCAACAAAATTACAAAGTGAATACACCAATTGGTGAAATTGAAAGGACATCATCAATATTGCAAATTTTGAAAAAAGTCAAGAACCAAATTGCAATTAACCCTTATAGAAATTGCATTAATAAATGGAAAGTTTTTATTCATTTGCATACACATCAACTAACCCACTAACTATTTCTAACCCCACTTTTTCACTCTTATCAAACTATCTACACTCACTAGGGATGGCCAAAACCGGTTCCGGGCCCGGTTCCGGTTCGGAACCGCCGGTTTCGGTTCGTCAAAAGGGTGACCCTTAACCGGCCCGCACTTACCCCGGTTCCGGTTCCGGTTTGGCACAATACGGTTCCGGTTCGGTCCGGTTCCGGTCCTCTCCTTTAAAATTATTGAAAAACAAGGGATTTTCGGTACGGTTCCGGTTCCGGTCCGGTTCGCCATATATGTGACCCTGAACCGGCCCGCATGCCTTGCGGTTCCGGTTCGTCCGGTTCCGGTTTCCTCCCCGGTTTGCTCCGGTTCCGGGCTTTTCCGGTCCGGTTTTCCGGTTTCGGTCCGGTTTGGCCATCCCTAACACTCACAACACATTACTTTTTTGCACTTTTACACTAATTTTTTAGTGAAAACAGTTTTGTACAATTTAGAATGAGGCGGAGGGAGTATTAATCAAAGCAAACAGAGATAACCGACAAATGGAAAATGGGAAAAGCTGGTTGCGCTTGTGAATTGTGATCCCGTACTCTGTTCACGTGTCACTCAAAACAATGTCATGCTTAAAAAAAAAACTTTCTCCATCTCATTGATTAAATATTACAGATTTAATTTGTTAATATTTATTTAAAAAATGCGCTTTAAACACATACTCCCTCCGTCTCACCCGACTTAGAATTTTTGGTCAAACAATTTATACTTTCACCAAATATTTAAAGAAATATAATGATGTTAATAAAAATTTAAAACTTGTTATTGTATCACGATTAATAATAAACTAAATAACTATTTTTAGATTTTCATTAAGATAATTATTTTTGTTCAAATTGTTGGTCAATATAAATAGCTTGAACAAGAATCCTAAGTCGGCGGGACAAAGGGAGTATACATTATGTGTGCAATGATAAAATTAAACTATAACTACTATTTTATTTTTAATAATGTTGGTACTGTTACTTTACCTTATTGGTAATTAGAAGAGTATTGTCACCTTTTTTTCTTTTCTTTTTTTTTTTTTTTGAAACAAAAAGCACAAATTTCATTAATAAATATCAAGAGAATAACACTTCACAACAGCCGATGCTCATTCCAAAGTAGAGGATTTAGAGAAAGACATATAATCAAATATAAATTGCTCTCCATGAAAAATCATAACTCGTTCCAAATAATGGAGCCTAACCTTAAACCAAATCTCATTTGAACTCCCTACGAACAATGACCTCGGATGCACAAATATTTCTCCAAGAATAGCTTGGACACGGCAGAACATTGGCCTTCGTGAAATCCCCACATGGATAATATTTGGCGTTGAAGACTCGACAATTAAAAACATTTGGGTTGAAAATAAATATCCAACCAAAGCATTGTAACAAAGAAACATTCGATCAACACATAGAAGCTCTCAACAAACGGATAGAATGCAAAGAATCTAAACAAACGAAGAGAAGACAATATTAAATCCTTGTATATATTACAATTGTATTGTATTATTTACTTTCCTTATATTGCTCTCATTTTTCTTGTAATATTTATTTTCCTACTAGGTTTAGAATTGTATATAACTTTCCTTATTTCATGTAATCTAGAATAGTCTAGAATAGCTTGGGCAATACTCAAACACTTGTATAAATACCAAAGTACATCAATAATAATATTTGAGTCTTACATATTCAAACTTTCTCTATCATGTATGATTGCCTCCGACTATCTTTTTCCAGTGGCGGATCTACACTAAAATGTTTGGTGTTGCCTATTCTTTCCAAACAAAAAAAAAGACGCGAAACTAAAATTCAATACGTTTACAATTATAAATATAATAGGCTCCAATATATCAACATTATATTAAACAAACGCAATTTACAATTGATGTTTCCCAGGATTCATCTTTTGAAAATAAGTTAAAATCTCATCCTCACTAATAGTCATGAATACATCTCTTTCTACAAAAGTTACCAATCGGTCATTTAACCTTGAACCTCTCTTAACAGATTTACATATTCAATAAAATGACATTGATAAGAAGAATCTTTTGCCTCGTTATATCCTTGAAAAGCTTGCCCACCCCTCAAAAGTAATCTAATAACTCTAAGTGATGTCTTCAAGTTCATTACATAATCATTATCTTCTTGTTCAGTTTGTCTATTCATACATGTTTTGATGCTTTGCTTAAAGTTCATGAGAATTGTACATATTTCTTTACTTGCTTTATGAAAATCACTATTGGCATGTAAGTCAAGTCCGTTCGGTATTCTAGACCAACTCCTAAAACCATCCTCTTGACCAACAAAAGATTCACCACCATACTTACTCACATCTTTAAACAAATAGCATGGCAAACAAAACAAGGCATCTTTCGATTCACTATATTCCAACCAATCTTTATATTCACTAAACCACCCATTATGAAATTTACGCCTTTTACCTGAGATGAGAGCGGTCGGATATTCCGGTAAATTTGGTTGTTCCGATCCTTTGAGGAGGTACGTGTTGGGTTTTGAGGCACCATGCGCAGCGGAAATGGCGTTAGAAAATCAACATAACCCTAGAGCCCCGAGATCCGTTCATGATGATTAAATTAAATAAAAGATGAATTTAGAATACTAACCGTCATTGTGCGTTTAAAATCTTGGATCTTCAAATCTTCAAGTTTTCAAGCTTTAGATTTCATCTCCTTGTTCTTCGCGTTCTTCGGATCACGATCACAGGAACACAAACTTGAGACGCTAAAGCAAGCACCCTCTATGTGTATCCACACACGAACAAATATCTAGAACAATTCTAGATCTGGACTGCTAGATCCCATAGAAACTCTTTCTATTAAAAGGCTATATGAATAATATGCGTTCTTGATCTTTCATTCTCATTGGATCAAGAATTATGTTTCTCAAACATATTGGGTTGCATTAGTTTAATGGCTTGCGAAAAGATGTATTTAAAGTCCCTAGTCATTAAGCTGTAATTACCTAGGAGACCTAAATCCCGTCACCCAATTAAACTTACCAAAATCTGGCTCCAGGGACTCTGGAACGGTCGTGCTTACAAAGTAGCACGGCCGTGCCATTTGGTGCGAACCAAATCTGCCCATTGAACACTGGCACGGTCGTGCTTTATAACTAGCACTGCCGTGCCCGCCAGAAAATCAGCTTTTGCCTTTTTAACAATTCGTTCTTTTGTGTGTGACCCCATAGGATTATATTAATTTTGCAATGAGTCCAACCAAGGTCAAACTCATAAATCATGAGCGGACTCTAGCAAGCCATCATGATTACCCAATTAATATAACTTAACGACGTTCGTTTATCCTCATAGAACATATCATAATCTTTCTGTCACGCAATATCATATTGAACATAAGCCACGGTTTAAGTCAACTTAAGTGTCCAATGCTTTTTCTATCCCGAGTAGATTGATATGAGCAAATGACATTGAACACATCAATTCATTTGGGCATAGCCATACACTATCATCAATCTTACTCTCGAATGACCAAGCAAATATATCTCTTTGAGATAAAGAGGGACAACATCCCATCTTGACTTATCATTCTTCCCTACAAGAATCCGATTGTGCCAATCGTAGTCTTTATAACTACCTTGTTAAGGGTAGCGTTTGAATACGTCAAACACAACATTCATCATGTGGAAGACGATTATAATCTCAGGTCTAAGGATTCCAATGATATAACTAAGTGAGATTTAATTATGACATTTGACCATGACATAAATCTCATAGTGGGTCAAGTCCAGTACTTGTTCACCAACAAGTACCCATAAGTTTAATTTGTATCACTGATGAGGCGGATTTTGTATATGTTAATTCCCTTATTTTCCTATGTATTTTGGTTCATTTTCATGTACTTTAGACTAGTTTTGATGTAACTTGGGATATTTATGTAATGGTTGGGCTTTAATGTAATCTGGGGGTTTTAATCTGTTTATTGGTTATCTGGATGTACTATTTCACAAGCTTCAAAGTCATATTCCAAAAAGTCAAGAGTAGTCAAAGTCAAGGCAAAGTCGAAGTCAACCGAAGCGGAGGAGTATAGGATGGAGCTGCAATTTCTTGAAGTTGAAGTACTGTTTTGCGTTGTTGAGAAGTCCAGGGTTTGTTGTGAAGAGTTAAAAGACTGCAGGGACCAAACTGCAACTACTAAAACTCCAGGGACTGAATTGTAAATATTTAAAAGTCAGCCTTTTGGATCCGTACATCCATTCCGGCGGTTTGCGCAGAAGGGATTTATTTTTAATCTTTTTCCTTTTTCCTTTTTATTTTAGTATTTGATTTTATTTTTAATGGGAGTTGTTATTTTGGATGGGATTTTTGGGGAACAGTTATTTAATTAAGGAGAGAATTAGATTAGGGATCTCTCTCCACTTTTAAACGTACGTTCTTTCTTTTTCTCGCTGGAGCTTTTGTAAACCATTAATGGAGAACTAAACTCCATTGCTTTGGATTGTGATCTTGAACCTCCTTTAATTCAATTGAGATAATTTTTCTTATTCTTTTGTTGATCTATTTATAATTTTGTCTGTTCTAATTCTAGATTAATATTTAGGGTTTGTGGATTTGGCCAATCCATTAGTTCTATTTCTTGATCTATGCTAGAATTCTCTGTTCTGTGCCAGAATTAGGGTTTTCACCGTAGCAATCTCCACGAATTGTGTATGTGCCATAGCAATTCGGGGAGTAGGCAAAATTAAACGATTATCTAGTAACCTAGAAAGCGTTCTTGATCTTAGTCTCTTAAAATTGATCAATTAATTCTGCGATCTAGACTGTGCCAGTTAGATTAATTTATTAATTAGGGTTTTATAGTGAGTGTGCCACTGCTATAGACTAATCTGTAAGAAGAAACAGAGATTGCAATATATCTCGTGATCAAGTGAATAGGATTTACGGAGAATAAGAAGTACCAATGAAATTGAATTAGAGGACGGGGATAGTAATCAACCTGAAGTGCTTTTAAATCATTGTTTTAATCA